>PVKM010002922.1:0-61084 GCA_004027735.1 Carollia perspicillata
AGCCACCTCGTTTTTCCTGCCGCTTTCTCTCTCCGCCGCCTGCCTACTCCGCCCCTCTTACCGGTTGGGTTGAATGGCCGTGGACTTCCACATTTCAAATTTTCTGTGTTTTGGTTGTGTTATTGTTTATAAATATTTGTTGTCCTTAATCTTGGTTGTGAGAGGAGGCACAGTGCTTCCACCTATGCCTCCATCTTGGCCGGAAGTCCTCTACCCTTCAATTCTAAATGATAGCTTTGTCAGATTATCTAGATTGTAGGTCCTTGCTTTTCATCACTCTGAATGCTTCTTGCCAATCCCTTCTAGCATGCAAAGTTTATTTTGAGAAATCAGCTGGCAGTCTTATGGGAACTCCTTTGTATATAATTATCTACTTTTGCTGCTTTTAAAAGTATCTCTTTTATCTTTAACCTTTGGCATTTTAATTTAATGTGTCTTGTTGTGGTCCTCTTTGCATCTATCTTGTTTGGGATTCTGTGTGCTTCCTGGACTTGTATGTCTATTCCCTTCACCAAAGTAGGGAAGTTTTCTTTTATTATTATTTCAAATATGTTTCCAATTTCTCGCTCTTTGTCTTCTCCTTCTGGCACTCCTATGATGTGAATGTTAGAACACTTGAAGTTGTCCCAGATGTTCCTTACATTATCTTCAATGTTTTTGGATTTTTTTTCTTCTTGCTGTACTTACTGGATTTTTTTTTTATTCCTTATGTTCCAAATCATTGATTTGATTCTTGGCTTCATCCACTCCACTGTTGATTCCCTGTAAATTGTTCTTTATTTTAATTAGTGTCTCCTTCATTTCTGATTGGATCATTTTTGCTATTGAAGTACCACTGATTTCCTTGAGTATCCTTATAACCAGTGTTTTAAATTCTGCATCTGATAGATTACTTATCTCCACTTCCTTTAGTTTTTTTCCTGGAGTTTTGTTCTGTTCTATCATTTGAGCCATTTTTCTTTGTCTCCACATTTTGGCAGCCTCCCTTGTGTTTGTTTCTATGTATTAGATAGAAATGCTTTGACTCCATGTCTTGGTAGCATGTCCTAAGGTAGTAGGTATCCTGTAGGATCCAGTGACACGGCCTTCCCTATCCCCAAATCTGGGTGCTCAGAGTGCTTTCTCCATGTCATCTGAGTACTCCCTCCTCTAATAGTTGAGTTTTTATTGCTTTCAGAATGTCAATGGGGGGATTTACTCAGGTCACATAACTGGTAGGACTGGCTCTGACAACTTGCCAGAAACCACCTCCCTCCGTGGCTGATGTAGGTGGTTGGGTGGTGATACTCTGATGCCATCTGTAGCTCTACACTGTGTGCATAGGCTCTGGGTTTTCCTGGGTGGTGCAGGCTAAGGTCAGCCACTACCTGTGTTCTGTCTGGGACCCTTTGGCATAAGCTATAAAGCAATTTGTGCTTGACTGCTGCTAATTCCAGACTTGGGGCCACTCAGCAAGAGATATGGGGCTGGACTCATATGTTGCTTGTTTGACTGGATTTAGGAAGGTCTGAAGCCTGCAACTAGTCAAGCCATTCATATGAAAAGGCCACTGTTACCAGCTTGGGTGAACCGATAAGTTGGATGGAGCAGAACCTTAGGTAATCCTCAGGGCAGGATAACTGTGAGAGCCAGGTTAGTTAAGACAGAAATGGTACTGCTGCACTGTGAATCTATGTGCAGAAGGACTGAGAAAAGAGACAATGACCACTGTCTGTAGTTCTGTCCAGGAGGAAGCTGACCCCAGCTCTTGCCACAATGCTGGACACTTTAGTTCCTCCCTATATGCCGCTGGTACCCTTCAAGGTGCTTCCCAGGTGCTGGAGTCCAGGGAAGTGAGTCTGAGTAAGTCCCTTTGTGGGACCCTCCAAAAGGAGATTCCTGAGAATCCTGCAGTTTCTTCCATTGGCCCAACCCTTACTGCTTTTTTCAGCCAAAGTTTATGGAGAATTTATCTTCCTGACACTGGAAGCCTGTGCTGTGTGGTTTGGTGTTGGGCTGGGCCCTTCACTCCTGAGATATCCCTCCATTTTATATATATCACCCATAGGTGTGGGACCAGCCCATTTTTCATCTCTACATCTCCACCCCTCCACTCCTCCTACCCATCTGGATGAATGTGGTTTCTTTAATTCCTTAGCTGTTGGACTTCCATACAGCTCAATTTTCTGATGGTTTTGAATGATAGCTGTTCTGTAGAATTTTCATGTTTTTGAAAGGACATTATAAATCTGGGGTTTATAAGACTTTCAAAAACTATTTAAATAATATAGTGGTGGGCTCTGGCTATTGGAAATAATTTTGATTCAACATAATACTGATTTATCCAAAAGCTCTCCTTTTAACATCTGTTAACATGTTTTGGATAAGGATGAGACTTTTCATCAGCAAATATATCACAATAGATTAAGAAAGTCTTAAGAAATCTGTAAAATAATGATATATTCTGGGATATACTAAATCTTTTTCTGTATTTTGGTTTATAATTATTCTCAGAAATACATTTTCCTTTCTTGTATATGAATGCAACCAATTAAATAATGCAATTCTAAGAGGAGAAAACAAACTGTGAACAAATTGGAAAATGTACTAAAATTTCAGATCCTTTTTGTGCCCTGGTAGTTTCTTGCCTTCCTTGACTTATATTCAGTTGTAGGGCAAAGTGAAAAAAAAAATCTACTTCAGTGTTAGCAGAGGTATAAAACATATAGGTTTAATTCTCCCACTGAGCTAGTTGTCTGAATTAGAAGAGTACAGAAGACTTGATTAATGAAAAGTATTCAGGTTTGGAAACATTTTTGCATGTGGGGAATTTCCCAAGATGCATAATGTTTTACACACACACACACACACACACACACACACACACACGCGCTGTTTGGGTAGAAGACTTTTGTTTTAATCCAATGTCATGACAAGGAGGGTAACTAGGTAAGATGAGCCAATATGCCTGGTAGTAGAACAAAACATTCTAAAAAGATGAAAATTAAATACTGTCAGGTTTTCAAAAAGTAACTTGTATCATATATATCCAAAGGCAGTTATTTTTCATACGAGTGGTGGGAGGGAAACTTGTGAAGAAATGGCAAGTACGGAGTTACCCTAGGGGATGATGTTTCAGAGGGGCCTATAGAAAGTGAGGATGAGAAGCAGGCGTTAGGAGGATATATCACATCACTAATTCCACAATAATGTTCTGCAACAAATGATCACAAAGCCTTGCTGGCACAACAATAAATGTTTATTGATCATGTGACTATAATGGCTTTCTAAGTGCTTTGTTGATTTTGGTTGGGTTTTCTCACATGTCTTTGATTTGACTGACTTTACTCTTATTTAAACTGGCATCGGCTGGGATGAACAGGGCGATGTGGTTCTCTTTAACCACTTCTCATCATGCAGCAGGTTATCCCAGGCATATTCTGATGGCAGTGGAAGAGAAAGAAGACAGAAGGCATGCACAAGTGTGCAATCATTTTTAAGATTATTTGATTTATGTTTGCTGACATTCCAAAGGAGGTCACATGGCTAAACCCAGAATCAGAATAGAAAACTCTGAAAAACAACATGGTGAAGGGCATGGATAAGGAGTACAGCAATGTTTGTAATCTACCACAGAGTTCCTGGGGAGAAGCTACAACCTCATTCTCAGCTATTCAGCCCAAAGATGAAACAAAAACAATCTAGCTTCCTATGTAGTGATTTAACATTAATAGCATTAGAGGGTTTTTTTGTTTCTTCTTCATCTTTATTTATCAAATTGTGCTAGATGAAGTTGCAGTAACTGAAAGCTCTCCAAATCTTAGCTGCAGGTCTGATTGTATTCAGAGTAGTAACTCAGGAGTCTGAGCTGACAGAAGCTCTGACTCCACATGTGCTTCTACAACTGATTAAAGGGCAACCAATTGGAAAGCCAACTGAACACACGCTCATTAGGTTTCATCCATCAGGTGACCTATGTCCTTCCTCCTCATTGTGTTGGTGAAAGAAAATCATGTGGCAGGAACTAAACTCAAAGGAGGTAGGATGTACAATGCTATCCTATCATGTACCAGAAGGAAGTAAAACAACAAAAAAAATTGAATGACCCTAAAAACTGAACGATTTCTCACTAAAGATATATTCTTTTTTTTTTAAAGATTTTATTTATTTATCTTTAGAGGGGAAGGGTTAGGGAGAGAAATATCAATGTATGGTTGCCTCTTGTGTGTCCCCTGCTGGGAACTGGCCTGCAACCCAGGCATGTGCCCTGACTGGGAATCGAACCGCAATCCTTGGCTTCGCAGGCCCGCGCTCAATCCACTGAGCTACACCAGCCAGGGCTAAAGAGATATTCTTAAAGTGGTAAGCTTATCCTTACCTAAAGAAAATGTACCTCAGGGAGAGTCTTTTGTTTGACAGTAAGATTTGAAAAATATTATTTATTTTATAGTGATAAATGCCTAATATATCTTAACATATTGCAGGATAAAAGAAAAGGTTTTACTAATTTCTTATCATTGCCTTTAAAAAAAGGCAGGTATGTCAGTCAACCCATGGAGAAATACTTAAACAATTTCCAGAGATGAGACTATTAAAAATTGAAATAGCTCAATTGGCACAAAACAACTTCCTCTCAGCTCATAAAATTTTCAAACAATATTTAATTGTGTTCAGAATATCTAGAATTAAAATTGATATGTCTTTTTTAATGTCCCTTTAAAACAGACACTGTGCTGTGGACTTGAAAGGAGAAAAAGTAATATGTGCACATCAAGAAATTGGACACAAAATAATATGAAAGCCAGATTTCTGTACTAGGGAGACTTTCAAAATATTGACTGAAGTAGTTACTGGTATTTTAAACAGACTGCTATTGTGATCAAATCTAATACTTCACTACCTCTTATTTGCTCTGCAAAAATGTTGTTCAGTGGAGTTGTTTTCTTAAAAGCAAGAGAAAATAAAGTATTACATTTTGAAAATATCCATATGATAAACAGGAAAGTGAAACTAAAGGAATATGTGCTCCACTTCTTGGGTTACTATTATTGTAGAATATGTGATTAGCTGAAAATTATCATGGAGTGTACTATATGTACATGTTTCTGTTCCTTACAAAGAAGGTGATGCCATGCAGCTCACAGATAAACACAAATAACATGCGATGCAGCAGTTGCTAAGGGCAACCACACATCATTTCTGTCATTTTTAATCCCTAAATTGTCAAACCTCATCATGTCCCCAATACCATTAGAAGTTTGACAAGATACAGTATATAATGATTGTTTGGTGAGTGAGGAGTGTGGAGATGTAACAGATTTAAAATAAGCGGACCTAAAACTCATTGTCTCAGGCTCAGGGAAAAAAGTATGTGCACTATATTAAAATGTAACTCAATAATAAATATATCCCAAATATGAATAAATATTGGACAATATAAGAAGATTGATTTAGCAAGTTATAATTTACATTTTATGTTCAAATTTCCATTATGCAGTTGGGCCAATAGTAGTAAATAAATTTGATACATTATTTTGAAAAATTCTAACGATCAAAAATTACACTGTTTGATGATAACCAGAGAATTACTCAACAGAAAATAGTATTGGCTCAAGAAATTAGGTATTCCTATCCATTTTTGTTTGGTTTTAATAGAAAACTACCTAATAGAATTCAACACAAATCACTTGTTTTCTAAAACAGAAGAGAAGATTAGGAGATAAAGCCATAACTCATGTTTTCAGGGTAGAATTTTTGTTTCACAGTAAATCACATATATAGTTCACTTGATAGCATCATGAATGGTCATGAATGGTTACTGAATGTGGTAAATATTGAATCCCACCCTCCAAGATTTCAAGTTTTTGTGTAGCCCTTTGTTTCTGAAGTCATGCTGTTACTGTTGCTTTACTCAATTCTGCCACAGGAGTCCATAATAAAAAGTAAATGAGTTCAGTGAGGGACAATGGCTAAAAGGACTCCTGCCACTTGGGCAGAATTATTATTGTCTCTGCACCTATCACTCTTCAGACTTCTGTTACAGCACCAAATCCTTGGTAATACATGAGCATGAATAAAGAATAGAAATAGTGTCTACAATTTTAGCTTCTATTTGTATTAAATCTATAGCTGACTATTTATATTCTGAAATATATATTTATTTCGACATATAACTGTTTTACCTGGAAAAATGTAGAGTGTCAATGCTTAAACCTAAATACACTTCCATGTCTCAGAAAGGTGAAATAAAAAATTTGGGTCTAAACATATTTTTTATCGCCAACCACAACTTTATATATGGGTGCATATGTGTGTGTGCATACATATACATGCATATTCATGCTAGTTTAGTTATATAGATATAAACAGAGGTGAGCAGCTTTCTCCTTACAATTGTTTGTCCTAAACATGAAAATGTTTGTCATTCATTACTGCTAAGGATCATGGTGCAAGAAAGGGAATGAATAGCCCCTTAAGTATGATAGCATTTTAAGGGAATTTGTGCAAAGTGATGTGAACTCAGGGAGTGTTGTTTTATGAGGAACAAAAGAGAAGTCAAAATAATAGATAAAAGTGGAAAGACTTAAAAATTTTTGGTTGATTTTTTCCTGATGCTTCTGTTTTGAGAAATTCATTCCTTCCCAAACTCTTAGTCAGTCTCTACATATTAGTCAGTGGCAATGTGAAGGTAGCAACTAGTAGCCAAAAAGAAACTTCTGAAATAACATAGAACATAGTCCATCAATAACAATCAATCTAAAAATCCATGAACATACAGGTGTATGTGAGTGTGTTTGTGTTATATGTTCCTTGTCCAGATATACACTTATGAATGCCATATAATCCATAGAGATGAAAATGAAAGTTTGGACAGTATAAGTGATCATATCCTAAGGAGGCCAACTGGAAAGGCTTGTTGCAGAAAGTAAATCTCTCAGTAGAATTTTGGGATAAAAGAGAGACTTCTTTTGGCAGAAAAGCAGAGGTTGATGGTATTTTGATGGCAGCAGAAGAGCGTATCTGTACACTGAGTAGGAAAAGTAGCTGTTTTGTAATAACTCAGGTGACTAAGCAGTGAGTCATGGGAGAGGACAGTGAATGGGTTCAGAGAGAAACAGTGGTTAAAGAGCTCCCTGTCTGTTTGGCAAAAAAATTATGGTCTCTGTGGCTGCCACCCTTCTGGTGGCAAATGTGTCCTTATTGGGCTGAAAAATTTGAGAAGTTAACTGACTTTTGAAGGCTATTAGGATACACTGATCTTTGCATTACACTACTAATTTGCTCCTATATTCTGAATGTTTTTCTCTCTAAAACTCAAGTTGAAATCCTAACCCCCAATGATGATAGCATTAGGATGTGGGAAATTTAGGAGGTGATTGGGTCAAGAGGGCAGAGTTCTCATGAATGAGATTAAGATCCATATACAAGAGGCTGTAGCAAGCTGCTTTGCTCCTTCCACCATGTGAGCATACAGCAAGAAGGTGCCAAGTATGAAGCAGGAAGAGGAAGATCACCAGAAGATGACTATGCTAGTGTATTGATTTTGGACTTCCCATCCTCCAGAACAAATTTCTGTTGTTTTTAAGCTACCCAGTTTGTGGTATTTTGTTAAAGCAGCCCAAAGGTACTAGGCCTCTGACCAGGTGACAAATTTATGCAAATGTAGTGCTTTACTAGATAAAATTCTAACAGCCTTGACAGAGTTAATGTGCTTATGAACCTTTTGGTATACTCTTGGGAAAGTGCTTACCTACAGAGAAAATTTGCAAAGCAAGGCTGTTGGGTAGAATTGAGTTTTCATAGCTCAGTCTATGTGGCATCTTTAGAAGGAGAGGAGGTAAATATCTGTCACACTGTGCTTATAAAAGAGGACAGCCTTTTTTAAAAAATCTGGTTTAGAATGTTGGTTTTGTGGTTGGTTTTACTAAACATATGAAACCTTTTGTGTGCCTGTCTCTGTCTGTTTGCCTCTTTATACCCTAGCATAGTCCCAATAGTGTTTAAGTTGGTTTTGTTTAATTTGTTTCTTAATGTGTCTAATTTAAATTAGCACTGCCACCTCTGTAGAACCAAGATTCCACCAGACTCTTCTAGGATCACAGGAGACTGACTGTGTGTGAAGAATTCCACCTTTTCCTCAGCCCCCCTTTTTGCTACTACTTTTTATATTTCATTTTGAAAGAAGACAGACACTTCATTGTTATAGTATTTCATCCTGATTGTATCATATATGGAATAATCACAGGGCTAATCAGGCTGCTTCTAATGGGCTACCTCTATGGCTATAACTATCAGCAGCACACAGCAGGGCCTGACAATACCTCCCAGAAAAGAGCTTACCAGTTAACCTTCAGTCACACCAGATCGAAGGCTGACATTCATTACTTTAATGAAAGCAGTAAGAAAGGGCACTATTGAGACCCCTGAAAACTAACCCATTATTCTGTTGCATGTTCTGCTTAGCAATGAAAAAAAGCAAGCTCAGGGTCAGAAGGACAGGATGCTATACTTTCAGGAGGAATAAAGAACAGCTGTCCATAGCCCTGTACTCCTCACAAACCATCTCTGAAAGCTTTTGTAACCATCAGCTAAAGAAGAGACTGAAAGTTCTTATACATCAGAAGGGAACTATTTCAAGATTGTGGAAGGAACACTGCACATAAAATATATTACCATGGCCTTCTTTTAACTTCTATTTCCTGTGACTCATATTCTCCTTCTTCCAGAGGCTTTACTTTGATGATATTCTGCATCTACACTTAGAACTGAAGTCAATTTTTGAGCATTTTTTAAATCTTTTCATAAATCTGATAGAGTTAATAAATATTCTTTTACTTTTTTCAAGAGTACTGTGGGAATAGCTTGAAAACTCCTTATGGATATAGAAGCTGTAAAGAAAATTCTCTTCATTAATGCTTAAAGAATCAAACATATGTATTGATCCATTCATCTAACAGACACTTATTAAGAACATAGTATATGCTAGAAACCATGCAACATACAGTGGTTAGATCACAAAGAAGTTAGAGGTCCCAGCTTTTGAAAAACCCACTGTTTTAAATATTGGGAAGGTGTGGTTGGTAACACCTTTCCTTATAGCTACTTCATTTGAAATATCTCAATATGGGCAAGCCCAGGGCTCAGAAGGGCCTATGATAGTGTTTAGCCTCTTCAGCTCTAGTTCAAAGTCCACTTTTGTGAGGATACCAGTAGACTCAACTGCTTATTGAGTCATGGAAGTTAGCTTTGAATTTAAACTTAAATCACACAAATTATTCAAAGACTCAAGTTAAATACAAATAATAGGCCTCAGCTAGAAGTTTAATGTCTTGGTTTATTCATTTTATTTTTCATGTATTATTTCATGATATTTTTTCTTTCAATTAAGAATAAGTGTAATCATACAGATTAACTAGCAAAGTCTTAAAAGTGATGTATTCTGGCACAATCCAGCTCAGTCTAACCTTTTCAAATATTGAGCTTCATCTATCTTGTGTGCGGATAACTACAGAATCTTTCTATGGCTACATTCCAGAATATGCCCTGCAGCCCAGTCTACACTCCATTCTTGTTGGATAGCTGAGTTATAGAGAGGTGTAACCATTTTCAGTTTCAAGATAGGAGGAGAGGAGACACATTTTCTTGGCTTTCTTTTTCTGCTTCTATAAACCTTGATTACATTTAGTTTGTGAGTGTTGTCTCCACAGTCTGCTTGAAAAGGAAGTTGGGCAGAGTACATTTTCAAACCTATCGCATTCCTTAACTAGTATTTCTGACATATAAGTAATATACACATGTCTAGGAATACTTGGAATTTTGGGATTACTCTGTCTCTTCTTATTCAAACCAAGTGACATTTGATCTCAAAGCCAAAGTTTTTCATGAAGAATTGAAGTGATTGAATTTATGTGTAACATACAGGTCAGAATATGAATTTATACTCAGGACCAGGATTCACCTCAATAATTGCACATTCCAAGTTCTCCTAGATAATCTTTCCAATGGAACTTGAAAAAAAAAACAATTGCAGCAGTTAAAAGCACAAATATTGGGGGTGGGATGCTGCATTCAAACCACAAACCCAAAACTCGCTGTCTGTGACTTTGAGAAAGTTTCCTAACCTCTCTGAACCTGTTTCTGTATTTGTAAATTGGCAGCATTATTTGGCTATCATCACTAGAATGAAAGCTTCACAGGGAGGTTTTTTTTGTTCACTGTTTCCCAAATTCTTTGAACAGTGCTCACTGCAGGGTGGGAGATTAATGTTTCCTAAAAGAAGAGAACCTAACTCTTGAGTTTATTTTGAGGATTACATGCATGAATTTATGTAGAGTGGTAGAGGCTGGCATACAGTAAACCCTCCATAAATGTTAAGCTACACTAAAATTATATTCTCAAACTTGACTATAAATGAATGTCTGCTCAATTTGGGAGCAAGTTATATAAATCATGGTTTTTCAAGGAAATAACAGGAATCTCTGGAGCCAGCTATGCAGTGGCATTGTCATGGTGGCAGGATTCCAGATGATGTGCGGTGGGACTGTGAGTGTATGTACCTCAGAAACTAAGGTGTGCTAAAGTCTGCCTATCACTTAACCTGTTTCCTCTCTTTCTCCCTTCCTTCTTTCCTTTGAAGAGAAAGTAGGTCTTATAAATAGAAAATCATATAGGTGATTGTAAAATGTTAAAAAAAATTCCTGAAAACATAAAAAAATTAATATATAATCCAGAGTTTTAATATATTTTAGCCACTCTCTTATCTATAACACTCACACACATAAATATATATGTGTGAATATACATATACATACATATATGGGACACACTATACCAAGGAGGACCCCCCAAAATTAATTATCTTCTGGAGGGTGGGTCCCTTTTAGTACAGATTTTCTCCACTTGGTGAGTGTTCTAGGAACCCATCTATACCAATGTACTAGCTGGTGTTGTGAGAGGATGCGTTCAACACCAGTTAATTTTTTAAGGCTTTTTCAACAAGTTTACCCATTTCATGATGGATAACTTACAAGTGTAGCAGTCCACACCATGCTGAGTGTTCAGCAGTTTTTGACCAAATAATGGCATGACCTCCATGCCCCATCCTGCCTATTCATCCAATCTCACACTAACAGGGTGCAGCCAAGAGGGAGGCCCCAAAAGGGATTTGGAATGGGGTCCAGAACTCAAGATGTCTAGGAAATATTGGAGAGACCTGTAGGATGTCTTCACCCCTTCCCCCACAGGTGTGAGTTGGGGGAAGGGACACATGGAGCAGGAATATGCAGGGCTGTGTTGTACAGCCACAGCCTTGCAGCTAATCCATGTCATGATCATTTAACACATCTATAGCCTTTGGTGGGTCACTTGGATATGTTAAATAGCCATGGCCATGCTTAGAGCTGGGGGATGGAAGTCATTCCCCCAAATGTAACTGCGGGGACAGGCCCCTGAGTTACAGCATCTGTGTGGGAGCTGGGAGAAGATTGGCTCCATGACATGGGGCCATACCTGCCCAGACTCATGATGGCAGCCCAGTAAACTTGGAATAATACAGGAGTGCTGGCAGGTGTAACCGATTGTAGGAGGAGTTGGAAATGGGGATACAGAGGAAGATTGGTATGGGGATTTAAACCTAGACACGGCATCCATTGGGGGGAGTACCATGGGACTTTGCCGGAGTGTAGACCCCTGCAGCTGGGGGTAGAAAGAATCACCATGCTACTTTAGCAGGGAATTGGCACTCGGCTTTGCCAGAGTGGTGACCCTCCCCTCTCTGTAGTGTTGGAGAAGAACAGAGATCCACGTGGTTTGACCAGAGTGCAGACCCCTGGAGCTTTGGTAGAAGAGGACCACGTGGCTTCAGGGTGCTCCTTTGGCCAAGTGGCCTGGGAAGCAGGAGAGACTTTGCCTGGAAAATGCGTACAAAGAACTATTGCCAGTAGACCATGAGAAGGCACCACATGGCTTTGGATTAATTAGAAATTCTGCCTGGATGGCGACACAGCTGATGGTGGCAGGACCCTGGATCCCAGACGCTTGTTTTGTTTCCTGAGTCGTGGTACCCTGAATTAAGGCAGGGGGAGAAGGAAGCACCAGTGGGCATCTGTGGGTATCCTAAAGGATTTTGATATTTTAATGAAGGCATTAGTTCACTACTTTAAGTCTGTATAGGATTAAGTAAACATTTCCTTTCCTTTTCACAAATCTCTGGCATTGGGAGAGTCTTTCCTAGAGGGCGGGGGACATAAAGAACCTTGACCCCTGTTTGTTCTGTAACAACGGGAGCAATTTTTTCTGTTTTCCAGGGTAAAAAAGTCCTCAGAGGGAAAGGATTGTTAATGAGAGGAAAGAGAAACAAAACAAATGGCAGAAACACTAAAAGGCATCAAAATCTATGTGTTCAAAAAACTGTTTTGAGCAGTGGAAAAATGTGTCAATAGGTGTATTGTATCAAATGGAGAGTACTTTGAAGGTGACTGAAGTTTAATTAAACTTGTAAAATAAATTCATAATTTTTATAAATAAATTCCAGGGTTTATGGGCCTCCTTGTACATATTTTAACATAGAACCTAAGACTCTTTTTGTGTTATTAATTAAAATTATTTGGTATGTAGCTTTTTTGTAATTAAAGTTATTTTTAGAGAATTGCATTAATAAGCACTGTAACAGGGAATATAGAGGTGCCCAAAATTAGGAAGTTCCCCACAACCATCATTTGGGGGATGGGGTAGTGGATGAACTGTTTGAGAGGTACTTTGCATATCAATAACAGCTGGCTAGCTTCATAGATACCCCTAAGTAGCTGTGGCCGATGCTGGAGCTGGAGCAAGGGAGATTTTGACTTGTGAGGTATCCAGAGGAACTTACAGTACCTGCTTAAGGGCAGGAAGGTGGTTCCTTATGTCATGGTGCCAAGCCTGCCCAGACTAACAATGGCAGCCAGAGAAAGGCAGAAGAAACCAGAGGACTGGCAGAGGTAGCCAATTGTGGAAGGAGTTGGAAATGGGGTTATGGAGGAGAAGCAGGGTGAGGATTTAAACTCAAGCACAGTGGTCATGTGGGGCTCTTTTGACCGTGTGGTTTGGGAGAAAGTAAGAGAACCATGAGAGGTGCACTCTCACTCACTCTCTCTCTCTGCCATGCAGCTTAGAGAGAAGAAAATAAGGATGTTGTTTATAGTGAAGAAGGAGGCCATGCTGCCTGGGGAGCTGTAAAAGACGTCCTGGCAAGATCCTGTATTGCTACACATGAATTTTTACCTGGCCTATTAAGACTTGTGCCTTTCCTGAGTTTCACCATGATCTAGAATAACACAAAACATGCTTTCTTGGACTATTAAGCAGAGGCTGATGAATGTGTACACCAGATCCCGAAGAAGAGAGCTGTTGTGTGAGGATGGCAACTTTGATACAGAGAAAATGGAGAATTCTTTGTGTAGCCAGTTTATGATAAGGAAATGGGAAACTTTTGAGGCTTTCAACTCATAGCCAGGTGGGGAGCATGGGAAATACTGGGTCTCATGGGAAGGGGGGGGGGGTTTCTCTGAGCTGAGGTGCTCTAGGTTCTCCCAGGGTTGGAATGTTGTAAATAAAGATTTGCTCCCTCTAGTATTAATTATTAGGTCTTTCACCAAGGTGCTATGTGTATGGGTCCTGGTCTGCTTGCTTACAGTTTGGGCAAGGTTGGTAACAGCACCTTTTAAGAATATAGATTTCAGCTTGAGTTTAAAAAAATCTCTAGAAAGGAATAGAAGCCCTATGAAGCAACATTTTCAGGGATTGTGATATACCCCACTGTTACACTGAAAGACTAAACTGGTTAAGAAATTTTTAAAATTTCTCATCTCCAGGTTTGTGAGGGTTGCTCTCCACCATAAGCTCCCCAAACAAACATGTGTTTTAATTCCACCCTGAATGATAGTTATTATTTATTGAGGGTGCACTATGTGATAGGCATGCTACTAGATGCTTTATGGTGTTTCGTATAATCCTATTAGCAACACCTGGAGGGTTCTTTCATTATTTCTATTTTACAGAAGAGGAAATAAAGACAGTCTGTATCTTGAAGCACTCTGGGGGTACAAAGATGTATGAGATACACCTGGTTTGCCCTTAAAAACCTGATATAATTTTAATAGTTACTTCTTGGGGCTGTAGTGAAGTTTGAATGAGACCATGCATGTAGCACATCGTATATCATGCCAGGGGCACATAAAATGCTCAATAAATCTTATCAATAATGAGGAAGAGGATGAGGATGACAATAATGGTTTATGGTGAAGAAAACAATAATATTGACATGACATAAGGGAGGAATAACAGTGAAATAGTAGGATTAATGACAGCATCCTCCAGAAGAGCCTACAGACTCTGGCTTGAGGCAAAGGGTTAGTTGATTAGTTATTATATTCTTCTTTCCTCATGTGGCACTAGTAGTGTTTCTATCAGGAGAGATATTATTGTCAATATTAGATACAGTAGGAGGAGGAAATTCTTATGCTTCTAAGCTGCATAATTGTAATGGGGCAGGTTGGAATAGAGGTTCCTAGAAAACAGGGGAGATCTCAGGTCCAAGGGAACCCCACCCCCAAAGAAAAAAGGCAGGGGGACAGGAAGGCTGCTGAGGTGACAGATTAAAAATATCATGCCTTCTCCAAGACCAGGAGGAGCCCTTGGAGCAGAAGACACAGTGCTTAAGGCACAACCCTAGATGAACAGATGCTTGTGTGCCTGTATATTGCTGAGAAACTTTTGACCTTATTAAAAATAGTAGCTGAAAGAAGGTCAAAGACACTGAGGAGCTGACAAAAATGGCAGACATTGAACACTGTAGGAAAAGCTTGCTACCCATTGGCTTCCTGAGCACGTGGGATTTCAGAAGGGTCTTTTAAAAGCAAAGGTGCAAAAAGGTATAAGTTCTCTCTCCTGCATGTGCACTCGATATGGAGAAGTTTCTCTCTCTTGGTTCATGGGTTCATGACTCTCTCACTTTGGAGTTTAGTGCAAGCTCTCTCTCTGAGCTTTTAGTATTTGAATGTTCTGGGCCTCTGGCCCAATTCTGAGAGGCAGGGACCCACAATGGGGCACGTGCCCTCCTGGGCTCCAGCATCTGAGACACCATGATCCAGTGCTGCATGGCACACTGTTTCTGAAGTTCTACATGGAGTTTGAGAGCAGTGCACCCAAGATCCTGAAGGAGAGAGCTGCTGCAAGAGGATGGAGAGTCTGAAATCCACAGGTGCACATTCTAGAGACAATGGAGATCTGTTTGTGCACAGGCTTAAGTACAGACAAGGAATGGGGAACTTCTGGGCATGGGTTTTGCTTGTGGTCTTTTGGGGAGCAAGAGTAGTTCTAAATCTTGTGCGAGAGAATGGCTCAGAGTAAGAGTGCTCTCAGCAACCCCCCAAGGTGGAACTATGTTAATAAAAACCTATTTCCATCAGCACTAATAGTTGGATCACATAAAAAGGTGACAAGCAGCCAAATCCCAGTCTGCATGGTTATATAATAACTTTGGCAAATGTTCCACCCTTTCAACTGAAGGTCAAAATTGAACTTGGAAAACATTCTTAATTATTTTATTCAATAAGCTAGTTTACATATTATGACTAACTTTTTTCTTGCTCAATTTTAACAAGATGGAGATTTGTAAATAGAGTTAATTATAAAGAACTACACATTTATTACCATATTGTAACACTCTAGGTAGTGCTTAATTAAAGACTAAATTAAAAAAAATAACATATGATACTGTGTCTTCAGCTAAATGGGAGAGTGCAGAGTTTAGAGGCAAGGTAAATGAGCTTGAAGTTCAGAGATCTCCTTAAACAGAAAATGATGCAGTGAACTTGGTTAAGTCACTCAGCATCTCAGAGCTTCAACTTTCTATTTTTTCAAAATGTAGTTTATTGTAGTAATGTCATATATTTGTATTTCACTTTGTGATGTGCAAAGTAGCCATATGTATGTTCTTTTCTTCTGATCCTTAAATAACCCTGAATGGGTTTCATCAGGCATTATTGTCCTCCTTTAAAAATGAGAAAAATGATGTTTAGAAAGGTTAAATAATTGTCCAAGGTCACATAGATAAAGTATTACCTCTAAGTCTCAAAACCATGGTTTATTTTTACATACAATGTTTTCTTTACAGTACATATGGAAGTTCTCCCAGTATAAGCATGGTGAATAAAAGACAGAACTGTATTCTAAATTCAGCTCTGTCACAAAGAAGCTGTGTGGTGCTTGGCAGATCTCATTACTTCTCTAGACCTTCTTTTACTTGTCTATAAAATAAAGAAATTATTATTTTTTGCAAACTTTTTTGCAAGTGTGCTCCATCACACTAGCATAAATGAAGGAATCTAGCCAGAGACAAGCAATCCGGTTTGGTCAGCATTGCACAATAAGTGGTATAGAGAAGCTGCTTCAATCTCCAGAATGATGAAACTCTCACCTAGCAAGGGATAATTATGTACATAGTTCAAAAGAAAAAAGAAAGACAGGAATACATTATGAATATTCTAAGGGGTACAGTGAGTTCTACTTCTACACTCCAATAACAGGTAAAGAGGAGAAACTCCCTGCTGTCCCACAGTTTACAATAATCCCCTTCCTAGAAACCCTCTATTTAGATATGACAAAGGTGATAGACTACACCACAGGGAAATTAGTCTTCAAAACAGTGGTTCTCACCAATTTTTTCTTAAAAGCCATAAGCAAGGGAGAACATGTAGATAATTTTGTTGACTTTCATAGACTGTGTACTTTATTCCCATACTTAGAGGTAGTGATGATGATACTGATAATGGAGATGATTGTTAATGAATAATCCATGTATAACATTGAATGAGAACCCACAAGTTACATTTTTAAGGAGATAATTTTGTCTTTAATTAGCCTTTCAAGTGAACATACATGGTGCATTTTCTATGCCTAAAAAAATCCCCCTGATGACATACACACCTAATATTTCTCTAGTTAAATTCTCCTCATTCTTCATATTTCACTTCAATAATAACTCTCCTCCAGGAAACCTTCCCTGAGGTTTATTCTAGTTATCCTTTCTAGTAGAAATCATTAAGCTTCTGGGAAACAGAGCTTGGCTTTCTTGAGAACTTTCTTCCCTCTTTGCATGAAGAACTGATAGGACTTTCAATCAAGGTAATATTATTTTCCCTAACCAAGTAATGGGATTGTGACCTGCACTAGGCCACCCAATTCTCCTTTACAGAAATGTGTACCTTAAGCAACATTGCACAGATGGAAAATCAAGCTAATTCATGTGCAGACCCTGTCTGTTTATTCAAGCTACCTGGATGCTTGCAGCAATTTTGCTTCCTTTCTCACTTAACCCACCCTTGGTTCATCAGCCATTATACATTTAAAATGAATTGCTCTACATCCTTCCAGTACTCCTCCTTCCAAAGCTTTGTTCCCAAGAACCTAATCATACATTTCCGTTATGTGGTCTTGTGGAACATGCTATGTGGTCTTCTTAATAACACATATTTTATTTTGTAAGTACATATTTTGTTTGATTATTTGATTAATACTTGCATGCTCACCAGGCTGTGAACTCCAGAGAAACAAAGAGAATATTCCTAATACTTAAAATAATGTTTAACAGAGGAAGTAAGCACATACAATGGGCTACAGATAGTTTATTAAATGAGTTGTACTGGGAAAATTGGACAGATACATGTATAAAAATGAAACTAGACCACCTTCTTACATTACACAGAAGAATGAATTCAAGATGGATTCGAGAATTAAATATCATATACCAAACAATAAAATTCCTAGAAGAAAAGATAGGCAGAGAGATCTTGGACATTGCTCATAACAATTTTTTATTGGCTATATCTCCCATGGCAAGGGGAACAAACAAGCAAACAAAAAACAAATGGGAATACATCACACTAAAAAGATTATGCACAGCAGAGGAAATCATTAACAAATACAAAGACAACCCACAGAATGGGAGAACATATTTGCTGATACATTTGATAAAGGGTTAATGTCCAAAATTTATAAAGTACTTACAGAACTCAACACCAAAAAGACAAACAACCCAATTAAAAAAATGGGCAGAAGACCTGAATAGACACTTCTCCAGAGAGGACATACAGATAGCCAATAGACATATAAAAAGATGCTTAATGTCACTAAGCATCAGAAAAATGCAAATTAAAACCACAACGAAACACCACATCACACATGTCAGAATGGCTATCATTGATAAATCATGAAACAACAAGTGTTGGTGAGGACGTGGAGAAAGAGGGACCCTTTTGCCATATTGGTGGGAATGCAGATTGGTGCAGCCATTGTGGAAAGCAGTATGGAGATAACTCAAAAAATTAAAAATGGATCTACCTTTTGACCCAGTGTTCTCACTTCTGGAAATATAGCCCAAGGGACCTAAAACACTAATGTAAAAGAATATAAGCATCCTTATGTTTATTGCAGATTAATTTACAATCACCAAGATATGGAAGCAATCCAAGTATCCATCAGTAGATGAGTGGATAAAACAACTATGGGAAATTTACACAATAGAATACTAGTTAGCTGTAAAAAGAAGAACATTTACCTTTTATGACATATGGATGTACCTGGAGAACATTATGCTAAGTGAAATAAGCCAGCCAGAGAAAGATAAATACCATATAATTTCACTTGTATGTGTAATCTAATGGTCAAATTGAACTAAAGAGCAAAACAGAGACAGACTTATATACAGAGAGGAGATGACAGCTAGTTAGTGGGGGGTGAGTTTACGAATTGGAGGGACTGAGAAAAAAGGTAAAAGGACTTATGGATAACAGTGAGGTGATTGCTGGGGTGAGTGGAGTATAAGGAGACTAAATGGTAATAGGAAAAATACAATAAATATTAAATAGAAAACAAAAAAAATCATCGAATGATGTAAAGGCCACTCATTTAAGCCACAGTCCATGGATACTATTATTCTGTTATAATCCTTTTATTTACTCTATGACTTTTCAGTTTACTCTTTGAATTTTAGTAATTCTTCGAGTTTTTAGATTGTACTTGAGGTTCTTTCATCAATATAAATTCTCACCTTTGGAAACCTTCACACATAACCACTTCTGAGAGTATTATTCTTTAAACAGGAATTAACATCCACTTTCCAGGGCAAATCTTTTATCTTTTTTCTCTTCAGGGTAAATATATGTTGCTATCACCATCTTCCCTGATCTCTGAAAAAGATGTGAAATATAAATAGCTGACTCATTCAAGTGGCCTCAGATTTTTAGAGAAGCAGCCATGAAGTAGGATGTGGTATTAAAGAGAGAACCACAGTGTTTGGAGACCAAGATTTAAGGTCTTTGCAACCTTAGACAAGTTATGCTGCTTCTCACAGCTTTAACACTTAATTGATGCACCAATAATTTTCGTTTTGGCACTAAGTTACATATCTGTTTAAAAATTATTTTTGTAATAATACATATATGAGACCTACATTATTAATAAATTAAATTTTTATTTTATTGTTTTTATATTGAGGTAATTTCAGACTTTAAAATGTTGCAAAACAAGATTAATAAAATAAATTTTACATACCTTTTACCTAGCTTCCCAAATGTTAATTTTTTGCATAACAATATGCTTATAAGACTAGAAAATTTATATTGATAAAATTTTACCACCTAAGTTAGGGACCTTATTCAAATTCCACCAACAGTCCCATTGATTTTTGTTTCATTTTTTTCTGGTCCAAGAGTTAATTTGTTATCTTGTTGAATTTAGTTGTTATGCTTCCCTAACCTAGACCATTTCCTAAAATGTTTTTAAACTCTGGAACAGTTCTTACATTTATTAACTCAATAAAAATGTTCCAATGGGCTTTGACCCATTGGAAAAGTATGGATAAAGATTGTTTGCTTGACCAAACTTTAGTCAGACTCCTGAAACCTCTTCCCATCCCATCTCTGAATTTCCGTGCACAGATGTTTCAGCAACAACCCTGATAAGTCAGTTTAACCAGAAACCCCACCTTCAATATCTGATCGCCCTCAATAAGTGATCAGGTTTCTTGTTCTCCATTATTTCCGAGGTGATGCCTGATCACCTTGGATTGTCTTCAGCAAGAATCCTGTTAGTTTGGATTAGCCAGAATCCCTTCTTAACTTTGATGTTTATTCTTAACTCTAGTATCCCAACCCCACTCCTTGGCTACAAATTCTCACTTGCCCATGATATATTTGGAGTTGAATCTTATCTTTTTCCACCCCCACCCTCATAAAATTCCATAGCAGTAGTCTCTATATGTATCACTCTGGCCTTGAATAAAATCTGTGTCACCATCTTTAACTGTGTTTTAAATTTTCTTAGAACTAGAACAAATAATCTTAAAATTTATATCAAGTCACAAAAGACCCAAAATAGTGAAAGTAATCTTAAGAAAGAAGAAAAAAGTTGGAGGTATTATGCTTTCTGATCTCAAACCATACTACAAAGCTATAATAATCAAAACAGCATGGTATCAGCCCCAAAACAAACACAGTGATCAATGGAACAAAATGGACAGTCCAGAAATAAACCTTCACTTATATGGCAAACTAATCTATGACAAAGGAAGTAAAAATATACATTGGAGTAATGACAGTCTCTTCAACAAATGGTGTTGGGAAAACTGTACAGATACATATAAAAAATGAAACTGGACCACTCTCTTACATCATATACAAAAATAAACACAGAATATGTTAAAGACTTAAATGTAAGGCCTGACTATAAACTCGTATAAGCAAACATAGGAAATAAACTATTTGACATCAGTTTGAGAAATATCTTTTTGGATACATTACCTTGAGCAAAAGAAACAAAAAGGGCTAAATCAAACTAAAAAGTTTGTGCACAGGGAAGAAGACCTTCAACAATAGGCAACCTACTGACTGGGAGAATTTGTTCTTAAAAGTTATATCCAATAAGAGGTTGATATCCAAAATATGTAAGAACTCATACAACTCAATAAAAAAAAAAACAGTCTGATTGAAAAATGGGTAGAAGGCATGAAAAGGAGAGATACGAATGGCCAAGTCATGAAAAGATGCTCGACATCACTAATCATCAGGTAAATGCAAGTCCTAACCACAGTGAGATTCCAACTCACACTAATAAGAATGGCTATTATCAAAAACTTAACAAATAACATGTGTTAGCAAGGATATGGAGAAAAGGGAACTCTTGTGCACTGTTTGTGGGACAACAAACTGCTGAAGCCTCTATGGAAAGTGGTATGGAGGTACCTCAAAAGGATAAAAATAGTTATACCATATGACCTAACCATTCCTCTTCTGAGTGTTTATCTGAAGTAAATGAAACTATAATTAGAAAAGATATATGCAACTCTATGTTTATTGTAGGATAATATGAAATAACCAAGATATGGTAGTAACCTAGGTGTCCATAGATAGAAAAATGGATGACAAAGATGTGGTGTATGTAAAATGGAATATTATGCAGTAACAAAAGAGAATTAAATCTTGATATTTGAGACATGTATGAACCTAGTGGGTATTATACTAAGTAAAATAAGTCAGGCAGAGAAAGACAAATACTGTTTGGTTTTATTTATATGTGGAAACTAAAGCAAAGCAAACAAATGAACAAAACAAAAACAAACTCAGAGAAACAGAGACCAAATTAATAATTACCAGAAGGTTGGGGTTGAGGAGGTGGCTGAAAAGGGGAAGGGGAATATAGTTAACATTTAAACAAGCTTACATGGTGACAAATGGTTACTGGAATTAGTGGGATGGTCACACTGTAAGGTGTAAAAATGTCAAATCACTATATTGTACACCTGAAACTAATATAACCAACATAAGGTTGTATGCCAATTATAAGTTAATTAAAATATTAGTATTGAGGGAGAAAAAGAATAGTGTTTAGCATTTTCTAGTAACTTATTACATTTTTGTTTTATTTAATAAATTAATAAATAAATGACATGTTAGGTTCTCATTGCTCTCTACTGCTTCTTACAGTGGGGAACCCCACCACAGCATGCCCCCAAGACCTGCTCTCCTATATCTCTTGTTTTCAATCTTTCCTTTTTCTCAATCTCTTGTTTTCTCTCATTCTCTCTTTATCTCCTTCTCTCTATCCCCATCTTCCCAATTCACAACTACACTGATGTCTTCAGGACTGGATTTCTCCCTAGTCATAAAACTCTTTTCCAACTCTCTTTTAGGAAAAAGTCCAAGGCCTTTCATGATCTTAAGCCTGATCACCTCTGTTTCCTCATGTAGAGCTCTTTTATTTCCTGGATTCCCCATGCCTCTGTACCTTTGAACCAACTGTCATCTCTTCCTGCAGTGACTTTTATTTACCCCTCTCCTTGAGTCCTCAGCCCTAGACTTTCTTCCTTCATAAAGCTTCCCCCCACCACAAGGTCCACCTTGGACTGATCTTGGACTAGCTGAGATTACCTTCATTTGTGTTCCAAACTCACTCCACATAGCTTGATATTTATTTACTTTATTGTTTTTATTTATTTGTTTGTTTACTGACTGCCTCTAAAAAGCCCCTCAAGAATAAGAACCATCTCTTTCAAATATATCTACTCTGAACCCAGCATAACAAGTCTTTTATAAATGTCTGTTTTTTTTAAAAATGATAAAATGAAAGACTGAATCATCTTACCAAATGAACTCCCCATTAAAGTTTTAGTATCACACTTATAATTCTCTCTTATAGTATTTATTGATTTCATTTTTTGTACCTCACCAAAGGACATGATTATTGATTTACCTAAGCATGTGCCCTAACGGGGAGCTGAACCCACAACCTTTTGGTGTATGGGGTTCACTCCAACCATCTGAGTAACCTGGCCAAGGGTGATTTCAATGTTTCATTATAGATACCTGTATATATGTCTCATTTTCACTACTTAGAAGTAGAGTCTATATCTTCTTCATTTATATGTATTATGCAGCACCTGGCATACTTTCTGGACTATAATAGGTGCACAACAATTACTTGTTGACAAAAATGAATGAAAAATGAAGCCATGCTAAAATGCTGATGTTTTATATATATAGTAAGTCCTCACTTAATGCCATTGATGGATTCTGCGACTTTAAGCAAAATGGCATACAATGAAACCAATTTCAGGCTAAATTATATAGGCTAATTGATGTAAACAAGAATTAAGTTCCTATGGTATCCCATCAATGTTATAATGAAACGAAGTTGAATGAAAATATTTTATCCAAATAATCTGCTGTATTAAAATGAACAGAAGAAATATTCACGCTTCACAAAGGATTTAAGATGACAGTGATTTATTTTTAAAAGGAATAGATTGTAAGCATGAGATTTCAGATTGGTTAAGATGGAAAGAGAGAATGGGAAGATTTTCATGATGGTCCTTAAATTTTATCACAATGAAACTATCATTTCACCTTAAATAATTCCAGTAGCTTTGAAATGAAATAGTTACCTGATGTATTAGGTTATATAGTGATATGCAGACTACCTCCAACACCACCAGGCTTGCCCACACTTACACTGTTGTTCATGGGACCTGGTCATTTCACATGCATCTGAATCCATACATTAAAAGATACAAGATTGAAATCCTTACATCCAGAAGGAGCCATATTTGAGTTAGGATCTGGTTTGGGTTTAGCAACAGACAATGAACTAGTTTATGGTGTTTCAGTCTTTAAAGATAAATGTGTTTTTGACTATACTAACAGGCAAGTAATGCTCATTATTTTTCCTTTCTCTTTTTTAACCGAACACTTCTATTAACAGACTCCTCAAGGGTTTACATCCACTCTAGTAAGTTTAGGATGATTTGACCAGTAGAAGAATCACCTGAAGCAGAGTGGCATGCAATCATTGAGTGATGACATTCAGAATAGAGTCTTGGCATATTACAGCTTTTAATAAGTTCTTAGTGAAGATAAGAAATTTATACGTGCTCTTCACTCTCAAGCACAGAATGCAAATCTCTCCATATGGTAATCCATTGGCTAGATTCCTCTTCAAACTATTTTAAGCTATTCCAGACAATCCTTAGTGCAGTCTGTACCTGAAGAGCAGAAGTTAAAGTATATTTAATTCCCTCCAAAGAAACCAAACCTTGGGGACAGAGATTAAGAAACTCCTCTACTACCCATTTTATGTGTTTCCAGTCTTAGTGGGGGAATGGTCCTTCAGCCATTCACCCAAGATCAGATGCATCAAGTCAGAAGAAACAGAAAAGAGTAACCCTCAAACATGGTCTTTGAAAGGAGGCAAATCTTCCTCACAGGGGAGGAAATCATCTGATAGAATCAGCGTGTTGTGTAATATTGATTCACCAACTTCAAAAGCTATGCCATCAATATAAAGACTGTGACTACACCTCTCTATGATGTGATCAATGACAGAGATCTACTAATCACTGCAGAAGCATTTACCCTCTCTGAAGATTACTCCTTTATTGGGAGCACCAATGACTACCCAATTACCAGATAAGCAGGTATCAAACTTAAGTTTAATCAATCTGTGACTTTTTAAAGTATATTTTATTGATTATGCTTTTACAATTTTACCAATTTTATTTTCTCCCCTTTATCCTCCTTCTACCCTGCAACCCCCAATCCTCCAGCATTCTCCCTCCCTTACTTCATGTCCATGGGTTATACATATAAGTTCTTTGTCTTCTCTGTTTCCTATATCATTGTTTACCTCTACCTGTCTGATTTATGCCTACCAATTATGCTTCTTATTCCTTGTAACTTTCCCCCCTCCCCCCACACACTGAAAACCCTTTTCTCCATTTCTATGGTTCTGTTCCTAATCTAGTTGTTTGCTTGTTGTTTTATTTTAAGTTCAGTTGTTAATAATTGTGAATTTGTTGTCATTTTACTATTCACAGTTTTGATCTTATATTTCTTAGGTAATTCCTAAGAAATTACCTATGCACATTTCATGCACATTTTATGCACATTTCATAAAATAAGGGCTTGGTGATGACAAACTCCTTTAACTTGATTCAGAAAGCACTTTATCTGTCATTCCATTCTAAATGATAGCTTTGCTGGATAGAGTAATCTTGGATGTAGGTCCTTGCCTTTCATGACTTCAAATACTTCTTTTCAGTCCCTTCTTGCCTGTAAGGTTCCTTTTGAGAAATCAGCTGATGGTCTTATGGGCACTCCTTGGTAGGTAACTCTCTCCTGCAGCTTTTAAGATTCACTCTTTATTATTAATATTAGATAACTTAATTATGATGTGCCTTGGTGTGTTCCTCCTTGAGTCCAATTTATTTGGAACTCTGAGCTTCCTGGACTTCCTGGAAGTCTATTTCCTTCATCAGATTGGGGAAGTTTTCCTTCATTATTTGTTCAAATAATTTTCAACTTCTTTCTCTTGCTCTTCTACTTTTGGTACCCCTATGATGTGGATATTACAATATGTATAGTTGCCCCAGAGGTTCCTAAGCATCTCTTAATTTTTTTTTTTAATTCTTGTTTCTTCATTCTGTTCCAGTGAGATGTTTATTTCTTCCTTTCTTTCCACATTGTTGATTTGAGTCCTGGATTCCTTCCCTTCACTGTTGGTTCCCTGTACATTTTGCTTTATTTCACTTTGGGTAGCCTTTATTTCTTCCTTCATTTTCTGACCATGCTCAGTCAGTTTTGTGAACATCCTGATTACCAGTATTTTGAACTGTGAATTAGATAAGTCAGCTATCTCCTTGTCACTTAGCTGTTTTTCTGGATCTTTGATCCGTTCTTTCATTAAGGCCATATTTCTTTGTCTGGGCACACCTGCTATGTTGTAAGGGGGAAGATCCTAGGTTATTTGCCAGGGCCAGGCAACCCTCTTTGCTGTGCCATGGTACTGTTTTGGGGGATGGAGGAGGGTCAGCGAGGGAACAGTGCTGCTCACTTGCTCTGCTCTAGCCCCACATTCCAAGGAACTCTATCGTGTGAGACTGGGAGTTTCTCCTACCATGGCAACCCCTGCAGTAGTTCACAGCTAGCTTTGAGGCTTTAGTTTCCCATTTAGCCAGCCCTGCCTTTCCCTGCCCACGCAGTCCACCATCTTGACCTGAGTCCTCTCAGCCAGCCCTGCCTCACCTGTGCAGTCTGCTGCCTTGCCGCTTTTCCTCCCCATTTGGCTGCCCAGCTCCTATCTCCATCCCTCCTACTAGCCTTGGTGAATGTTTCATTAACTTCTTGGTTGTTGGAGTTCTGTGCAGTTCTATTTTCTGGCACTTCTGGTTGTTTATTTTTTTAGATTGGTTGTTCTTCTTTTGGTTATGTGAGGAAGTGAAACATTTCTACCTATGTTGAACTCTTGTTGGCAAGAACTCTTATCAGTCTGTCTCTTAAAGCTTGCTGATGAATAAAGTTTGCCAGATTACCATTGTATGCAATCATCGTGTTGGTGTTACTAGTAAGAACTACCAGAGTAGGTGTTATCCCTACTCTCTCTTCCCTTTATATGGATTTAGCAAAGAATTACTTCTAGAACTCCTTTGCAGTTTCAATCATGACATTTTTATCATAATTTTCCTTTATTACACCAAAATTATTTTTTATCAATACAATAATTGGATGGACAGTTTTCATTGATCTAATTAGCACAAACATCAACACATACACTTGCAAGCTGGAGCTGAAACTAAGTAGGTTTTACCAGTGGAAAAAGGGCCAAATATTTTTAGCAGTTAGTTGAGCTGCCCATATATATAATGTGACCACTGTGTTGTGAAAGCAAGTTGTTCAAAGTGCACAGCTTATTAACTTTTTGAGCATTACAATCTTCATCAATCATGAGCAGTTCCACTAGTGAGTGTGTTTTAAATCTGATATCTGCTGCTATTTGTAATAGTTTCATTTGTGGTACACATGAGATACAGGTATTTATCTTGACTGGTAGGTAGCCAATCTTGTGGGATCATACATCCAAAATTCATAGCTTCATAAACATAAGATACAAATGATATGAGAGCCTGCTTTTTAGTTGGTGGGGGTAAAACCAAAGCTCCAAATATTTGATATTCTATATTCCTCCAGACCACCATGTTGTTAGTCAAGTTTTCATACTTCTTTTTCTAGAATTCCCCTATAATACACTGGAGATTGAGTTTGGACAAATTGCTAAAACAAATTATAGTGGTATCAATTTTTCTCCAAGTTTAGTTGAAGTACAGTTCAGAAGCTATCACACCCACCATTGTAACAATCATTTTTGCAAAATGTTGTTAGCAGACATGATTTGAGATGAGATGAACCAGAAAGAGATATTGAAGATACATTGTAGATCATGCCGGTGCCCATATAATCATCAATGATTCCAAATGTTTCAGACATCTTTTTCAGATCTGATCTGCTTAAACATACCTAGAAACACTTCTGAATCCACTTGAAACACTTGTCAATATCACACACCTTAAGTAGAAACTGTGTTCTTAAAAGTAATCTCAGAGAGTCTCCAACCTCTTAGCTTTGATTATTTCTCCCTTTCTCCCTCTTCCTCTTCACTTTTTCTTCTTCTCCCCCACATTGCTCATTTACTTTGTGAAGAACATGGATTTATTATACTCATAGAAAGTGCCTGAGGTGAGAATCAAAAGAATCAGAGTTTTGCTCCATAGTTGATAAAGCATAATACATATAAACTTTTCAAAGAATCATGCAAATCTTGCAGGAAATACATTAGTCCAACATCTCACAAACTTATTTGATCACATAGCCTTTTTCTTCTCAAAACAAGAATTGCACATCTTGACAAAGAATTGTAGATACACTGAATATCATATTTTATCTAAAAGTAATTTTACATAAGGAAAAGTTGAAAATACTTGTGATGTTTAATATGGAAAGGGGAGACATAAGAAACATATAAATGTAGAGACTTACAGCCAAGATGGCAATATAGACAGACATACTTCACTTTCTTGCACAACCATAGGAAGAGAAGACAACTAATCTCAACACAAAAAACAACCAGAACTGCTAGAAAATCAAATGGTATGGAAGTTCAACAACCAAGCATTTGTAGAAGAAATATTCATCCAGATAGGTAAAGAAGGGTAGAGATGGGGAGTCAGGGCTGAAGAAGATTCAGTGTGGAGGGGATGAGGCAAAAGCAGCAGTGGCTATTCGCACGATGTGGATAAAAATTGGGTGGGTGGGGGGGCAACCGGGGAGTGAGAGATCCCAGCTCCAGACCAGACTTTGCAGTCCAGGGTTCCAGCACTGGGAAAATAAAAGTGTATAACCTCTGTCTATAAAAACCAGGGGGGTTGGGACCACAGAATAAACTGCTGGTCCCTCAGGAGAGTACTCTTAAAAGACCCACAGGGTCCTAGAATGTACACAAAACCCACCAACTCTCTGATTAAGAACCAGGCAATGGCTAGAAGGGCACCAGTCACATATGGGAAGTAGGTGAAGGGACTGGAAATGGGTGAGAGCAGAGAATGTGGCATTGTTCCCTTTCTGACCCCTCCCTCATATACAGCACCACAAAAGAGTGAAGTAGGCTGACCTGTCTTCATGAATATCTATAGCTCCACCCTTTACCATGTAACAGGTATGTCAAGCATGGGGATAAAAGTGGCTCTACCTAATACACAGATACATGGAGAGGCTGGCAAAATTAGAACAGGGCAATAAGGTCCAGAAGAAGGGATGGATCAAAACTCCAGAAAAAGAATTAAATGACATGGAGATAGTCAACCTTTTAGATGCAAAGTTCAAGCCACTAGTCAACAGGATGCACAATGAAATGACTGAGTACAGCCACAAAATAAAGGAAGAAGTGAAGGTTATACAATGTGAGACCAAGAAAAATATACAGGAATCAATAGTAAAAGGAAGGAGGCTAGGTTTCAAATCAAAGATTTGGAACAAAGGAAGAAATAAACATTCACACAGAACAGAAATAGGAAACAAAAATTCAAAAAAAAATGAGGAGAGGCTTAGGGACTTCTGGGACAACTATAAACATATCAACATCTGAATCATGGCGATGCCAGAAGGAGAAGAGGAAGGGCAAGAAGTTGAAAACTTATTTGAAAAAATAATAAAAGAAAACTTTTCTAATTTTCAGAGTGGAATAGACAAACAAGTCCAGAAAGCACAGAAAGTCCCAAATAAGTTGGACCCAAAGAGGGCCACACAAAGGCACATGGATTGCCAGAGGTAGGGGAGTATGGGGCATTGTGGGACAAAGGGGAAAAATATGGACAACTGTAACAGCATAATCAATAAAATATATTTTAAAAAAGAAATATATACATACATTTATATGTACTGTTCTTACTTTGTCATATGTGTGTATAAATTTAAAGGATTTCAATTTGTTGAAAGCTATTCTATGATTAACATAAGTAAAAATTAAGCAATTAAATATGCCCCATGATAGAATGGGTTATCTTATGATGGAGAAAGTATCTCATCACTGAAAATAGTCACGATGATATTGAAAGACATCTGTCATAGTCAATTTGTTACAGAAGTTAGATTATTTTCAAAGTATCTTCCAAATCTAAGACTATAATTTTGTGATTAAGTGACAAATGTTGGGAACTGCTCTGCCTGGTTTCAGAAGCTGTAACCCCCATGGCTAACTCTGAGTAAAAAGACCTTGGGACCATAAACCACTAATGAGACAAAGCTTATCCTGGCAGGGATTCAGCCTCTGCCCCCTTTAGTTCACCTTGCTTGGCCCCAGGCAGATGACCGGTTAGTCAACGAGGGGTAATATTCCTCAAAGGAGGTACAACCTAAGACAGGCATAGTTGTTATAAAGGAGCCATCAGGGAAGGATTTATGGGATGATAGAAAAGGCGTGATGGACCCTCACCCCTCAGCTTCATCATAAACTGAGTCATTCTATCTGTAAAAAGTCTCCTAATCTCTTGGCTGCCTTACTTCCCCTGCCTGACTTAAGCCTGAAACAATGATAGAGGTGGGTGTGGCCCTGTGCTGGAATGGGCTGTTTCTGGGTCAATCAGGCCTAAGAAAGAACACATAAAATCTTATGAAATCTGCTTTGCTAAGAATGCCCTCAATTTAAATGATGAAAGTCCATGTATAAAATGAGTTTGTTTCCCAGTTTTATGGTCCTTTGGTGTCACTCTATCTATTTGACCCTGACTCAGAATAAGCCCTCATAGTTCTTTGAATGTTGTTATCTCTCATATGATCATTAGTGTCTGAAAATGATTGATGCAAATGAAACCCAATAAAAGTCTCATTGAGGAACAGGCTCAAGGCCCTTCTCCTCTGAGAGATTGGCTACCTTTGCTCCCCAAACACATCATGTCTTGGTAGACTTATTCTGATCTGTGGCAGCCAGGAGAGCTCTGTGAGTGGAGGCGCCCCACAGAAAAACACTGTTTATTTTTTTCTTAAAATGTTTGGATTCCAATTCAGCCTAAGTGTGCTCTTAGATGGAGGCAGAGGAGGTATCCCCTTAATCATCTAATATAAAGGGTGGAATTACTGATATTATTGCTCTTGCTCAGCCCTAATCGTTAAACTCCTTTATTTCCATCATGCTTCTGAGCCCCAAATTCTGCTATAGGGTGTTGTGGTGATACATGAACATGAGTTTCAGAAACAGACCTGATTTTAAATCCTAATATTGATTGTCACCCTCACTGTGATTTTAGGTAACTAACTTAGGCTCTTGAAACTCAGTTTGCTAATCTACAAACTGCAGATTATAAGAATGAGATTTAGTACAGCTAAAGGAACTACTATATTCTTTGGCCTTCAGTAAACATAAAATGGAAGATTGTTATAATGATTAATTTGTACTAAAATATTGTTTTTCATGCATTATCTGTTGAAATTCAAATAATCCTGAGAACAACACATTCAGACATTATCAACCAATATCACTATAATCCAGGTAAATGAGTCAGATATTTGAGCACAGTATAGGTATGATTTGCTAGGTAGAGTGGTAGAGCTAAGGCACAGCAAGCAAGCAGGTGGGAAGCAGGAGAAGTTACTGCAAGGTCAAGCGGGGCCATTGAAAAATAAATATTACTTGGGACCATCTCTGATCAACCTCTTTTAAATCTGGAGAGGCAGGAAAACAGTGGCTCAAAAATATGTAGCAATTTGGAAAACATAGATACCAACTCATCACAACAGAAGCCAGCCATATAACTGGAAAAAGGGTCCTGTAATAACAACTGCAATGCCAAAATTTATTTGTCCCTAATCTTTTAGTTACAGGGTCCCACAAATGATGGGAGCTGTGAAAGGAAGGTAAAGGTCCTCATGGTTGTGAGGTGGTTCCCGGGCAATGCAAAACAGCAGCCATTCATATCATTATTTGGCAACTGGTAATGATGGTATATATGCATAGCAGTTAAATATAAACTATGCCCCAGGGCATAACCAAAAAGAAGCAAAAGAAAGGAGTAGAAAGTGAAATGGCAGAAGAAAACAACTAACATTTAATAACATAGTGAATTCATCAGGAGATGATTCATCCCTGAATTATCATTTATCTTAAATACTACCAATGAATTAGACAATATTTTCTAGAAATAAAATGAATTTTATAGATTTTAGCTCTTAACTGGTAATATAATTTTCTTCTGTACAGGACATGAAATACCTCATGATGTTTAAATTTTTAATGTTCTTTTTTTATTTCATACTATCCTGAAAGAAATATTAAACTGTAATTTTACATTTTAAATGCTATGTGCCATATGGCGGTCACTTTGAAAATCCCCAGGGAGAGAAGCAAGTTTTGCTAGTAACCAGAGAAAAGAAAACAAGGCTTTTTTATCTTGGTAAAAACTATAATTCATGGAAGCAGTTGCTGAGCCTGGCTCCTCTGTGTGAAATCTTTGGCACTTAGGCCAATTAAATACTTGTGAAAAACGTTCATTTTGGCATATTATAGTTCATATACATCATTACATCTAAAATAAAAATATTAGAGGAGATACACGATGGCAGAAGGGTAAATGGAAGCTACTATAATCCCCTTCCAGGATCAATCTGGAATTATAGCTAAATTGTACAGAAACCATCCAGAATAACCAACTGAACATGAGCTACAGAGAAGCCTTATAACAAAGGAGAGACAGACAGGAAAAAAAAAAAAAAACGAACAGTTCACCACAATGAGGCTGATAGGGAGTGTGGAGGAAGCACAAGAGGGGTGGTTGGGTTCACATGTAGCAGCTGAAGTTTTGCCACATGAATATTTCAGTGGCTTAGGGGTTCCCTCTGTGAAATGTGGGGTCTAAACCCCAAGCTGGGCTCCCCAGACTACAGTGCCAGAGGCAGAAAGGAACCCAGATAGCATCCAACTATAAAAAAGGAGCAGGGTTTCTATCTGCCAGGGACAGATGGCTTCAGAAGCAGAGATCCTCTTAAAGGGTTGATGTACAAAATTTCATTTGCAGACACTTACCACAGGGTCCAGCAGAGGAAGGGCAAAATAGACTACAGGTACTTGAAGAGGGTCTGTAACTTGTAGCTCTGGGGAGAGAATTGAAGAAATAGGCACCAGGATCCCTGTGCTGAATCATTTCACATACTGCATAAGCCATCTTTCTCAGATAGATAACTCTTCACCAAGTGGCATCAGCCTGAGGGGAAGCAATAGCTCTGCCTATGGAAATTACTCTTATCCACCCTGTGGTGCTTAAGTCTGACTGCTTATTACAGTTTGACACTGTATCACTGATCAGTTTAACAACTGAGGTGGAAAATACAAAGAAGTAGCCAAAATGGGAAGACAAAGAAATGGACCCCCCAAAAAAGAACAAGAGAATTCTCTAGAAGATAAACTAGATGAAATGGAGGCAAGCAATTTATCAGATACAGAGTTTAGAGTAATAGCTATAAGGATACTCAAAAGCATGAAAAAAGACATAAAACATGAAAAACGACATAAACCATAAAAAAGGCCAGTCAGAAATAAAGAATGCCACATCGAAAGTAAATAATATACTAGAAAGAATAAACAGTGAGTTAGATGAAACATAGGATCACAACAGTGATTTGAAAGAGAAGGTAGAAAAAAAAACGATGCAGAACAGCAAAAAGAAGAAAGAATTTATAAAAGTGAGGAGAGCTTTAGAATAAGTTTGGACAACATGAAGTATAACAACATATGCATCATAGGAATACCAGAAGGAGAAGAGAGTGAGCAAGTGATTGAGAAATTATTTGAAGAAATGATGACTGAAAATATCTCTGGTGAAGGAAAAGTGAGAGAAGTACAGGAAGCTCAGAGTCCCAAACACATATGACCCAAAGAGGCCTATCCCAAGACACATCATAAATAAATGAAAAGGTTTAAAGATAGTAGAAAGAATTATAAAATCCACAAAAGAAAAGCAGGTTAGGTACAAGGGAGCACCAATTAGACCATCATCTGATTTCTCAAGACACACACTTCAGGTCATAAGGGAGTGACATGAAATATTCAAGTTGATGAAAAGCAAGTACCTACAACTAAGGTACTTTACCCAGCAAAGCTATAATTGAAAATCAAAGGAGAAATAAGGAACATCCCAGACAAGTACAAGCTGTAATAATTTAATTGTTTAACACCAAACAAGTGCTGCAATAAATATTAAGGGCTGGCATTCAGAAGACGGAGAAGTTTGCATTTCTCTGATGGCTAGCGATATTGAGCATCATTTCATGTGTCTCTGAATCCTCTGCATGTCCTCCTTGGAGAAATGCTTGTCCAAGTCCTTTGCCCATTTTGTGATTGGGTTGCTTATCATCTTGGAGTGGAGTCGTGTAAGTTCTCTGTATATTTTGGAGATTAAACCCTTGTCTGAGCTATCATTGCAAATATGTTTTTCCATATAATTGGTTCTCTTTTTATTTTAATGCTGTTTTCTTTAGCTGTGCAGAAGCTTTTTATTTTAATGAGATTTCATTTGTTTATTCTTTCCTTTATATCCTTTGCTCTGGGAGACATATCAGTAAAAATGTTCCTGCGTGAGGTATCTGAGATTTTCCTGTCTATGCTCTCCTCTAGGATTTTAATGGTGTTATGACTTATATTTAAGTCTTTTATACATCTTGAATTTATTTTTGTGTATGGTGTAAGTTTGTGCTCGAGTTTCATTTTTTTGCACATAGCTATCCACTTCTCCCAACACTGCTAGGATTATATCCCAAGAACACTGAAACACCATTCCAAAAGAACCTATGCACCCCAATGTTCATAGCAGCATGATTTACAATAGCCAAGTGTTGAAAGCAACCTAGGTGCCCATCAGTAAATGAATGGATCACAAAAAACTATGGTACATATACACAATGGAATTCTATGTGGCAGAAAGAAAGAAGGAGTTCCTACCCTATGCAACAGCATGGGTGGAACTGGAAACATTATGCTAAGTGAAATAAGCCAGGTGGTAAAAGACAAATACCATATGATCTCACCTTTAACAGGAACCTAAGTAACAAGATAAACAAGCAAGCAAAATATAACCAAAGACACTGAAATAGAAAATGTGATGACAGTAACCAGAGGAGAGAGGAGAGGGAATTTCAGGGGGAAAAGGGAAGGAATTATAGGAACAAGTATAAAGGACACATGGACAAAACCTAAGGGGGGTGGAAATGGGAGGGAGGTGGGGAGCACTGGGGGGTGGACTGGGACTGGAGTAAAAGACAAAAAACTGTACTTGAATAACAATTAAAATAAAATTTAAAAAAGAAGAAGAAGAAGAAGAAGTAGGAAAGAGAAAGAAAACAGAAAAATAATCTAACAAGAAAATGGTACTGAATACATATGTATCAATAATCACCTTAAATGTAAATGGCTTCAATGTTCTAACCAAAAGACATAAGGTAGCTGAATGGGTAGGAAAATAAGACACATATATATGTTGCCTCCAAGAGACCCACCACAAATCAAAAATATACGCAAACTAAAAGTAAAAGGATGGGAAAAGATATGTCATGTAAATGGAAAGGAAAAAAAAGCTGAGGTAGCAGTACTTATATCCGACAAAATAGACTTTAAAACCAAAGCTATAGGAAGAGACAAAAAAGACACTATATAATAATAAAGGGAACAATCCAACAAGAGGATGTAACCCTAGTAAATATTTATGCACCCAACATAGGAGCACCTAAGTATGTAAAGCAAATCTTGATAGACATAAAGGGAGAAAACAGCAGAAAGAGTCATAGGTGTGGATTTTAAGACTTCAATGGATAGATTTTCTAGATAAAGATCAACAAGAAAATGGTGGCTTAAAATGACACACTAGATCAGATAGATTTAATTGATATCTTCAGAGCATTTCATCCCAAAACAGTAGAATATATATTTGTTTCAAGGGCACATGAAACGTTTTCTATGATAGACAACATTTTAGGACACAAAATAAGTCTCAATGAATTTGAGAACATTAAAATTATATCCAGCATCTTTTCTGACCACAATGTTATGAAAGTAGAAATCAATCACAAGAGGAACACTGAAAAACACACAAAGACATGGAAGCTAAACAACATGTTATTAAACAATGAATGGTCAACAACAAGATCAAAGAAGAGATCAAAAGATACCTTGAAACAAATGCAAATGAGGACACAACAATCTAATGTCTGTGGGACACTAGGAAAGCAATCCTCAGAGGGAAATTCATAGCATTATAAGCCTATCTCAAAAACAAGAAAAAGCTCAAATAAACAATCTAACTTCACACTTAAAGGACTTTGAAAGAGAACAACTAACAAAGCCCAAAGTGAGTGTGAGAAAGGAAATAATAAAAATCAGAGCAAATATAAACAAAACTGAATTTAAAAAATAATACCAGAGATCAATGAATACAGCAGTTGGTTCTTTGAAAAGGTAAAGAAGGTTGACAAATCTTTTACTAGACTCATCAAGAAAAAAAAGAAGGACCCAAATAAATAAAATCAGAAACCATAAAGGAGAAATAACTACTGACACAAAGAAATACAAAGGGTTGTAAGTAAATATTATGAACAGCTATATGCCAACAAACTAGACAACCTGGATGAAATGGAAAAATTCCTAGAAACATATAATCTTCCAAAACCAAATAAGGAAGAATGAGAGACCCTGAATAGAATGATTACAGCTAGTAAAATTTAAGGAATAATAAAAAATCTCCCAACAAACAAAAGCCCTAGAATGGATGGCTTCACAAGTGAATTTTACCAAACACTCTGGGAAGGACTAATACCTTTCCTTCTTAAACTATTTCATAACATTTAAGAGGGAAGGCTTCCAAACTCATTTTCATTTTGTGAGGCCAGCATTATCCTAATTCCAAAATGAGGTAAAGACACTGTAGAGAAGGAAAATTATAGGCCAATATCCCTGATGAACATAGATGCTAAGATCCTAAACAAAACATTAGAAAACAGCTACAGCAATACTTCAAAAATATTGTATTCCATGATCAAGTGGAGTTTATTCCGGGATGCAAGTTTGGTACAACATTTGCTAATCAATAAATGTGATACACCATATGGTCATATCAATAGGTATAGAAAAAACATTTGATAAAACCAGTCCACACTTGTGATAAAAACTCTCAGCAAAGTTGGAATAGAAGGAATACACCTAAACATAATAAAGGCCATATATGACAAGCCCATTCCCAGTATCATACTCAATGGGCAAAAACTACAGATGTTCCCCATAAAATTGGTTATGACACAGGGATGTTAGCTTTCACCTCTCTTAATCAACATAGCACCAGAAGTCTTATCGATAACAATCTGACTTGAAGAAGAAATAAAAAGCAGCAAAACTGGATAGGAAGTAGTAAAGCTATCATTATTTGAAGATGACATGATACTGTACATAGAGAATCCCAAAGATTCCACCAAGAAAATATGAGAAGGTAAATGAATTCAGAAAAGTAGCAGGATACAAAATTAATATCCAGAAATCATTTGCATATTTGTGTGCCTATAACCAACTAACTGAAGAGGAAATTAAGAACACATTCCCATTCATAATTGCTTCAAAAAGAATAACATACTAGGGAATAAACCTAAGCAAGAATTTAAAAGATCTGTACTCAGAAAATTATCAAGCACTGAAGAAAGGCTTTGAAGAAGATACAAGTAAGTAGAAGCACATACCATGTACATGGATAAGGAAGAATTACATCAGTAAAATGTCCATACTTCCCAAAGCAATCTATGGATTCAACACAGTTACTATCAAGATTCCAATGACATATTTCCCAGAAGCAGAAGAAATGTTTCAAATATTTATATGGAACCACAAAAGACCCCATATAACAATCATAATTCTGAGAAAAATAGGCCAGTCAGAGAAAGACAAATACTATATGCTTTCACTCATATGTGGAATCTAATGAACAAACTGAACTAACAAATAAAATAGGGACAGACTCATAGATGGAGAGCACAATGATGACTAGCAGAGGGTGTGGGAGGGCTCTGTCCACAGAGCCCACCTCCGTCTTCCATGGATGAGAATACATCTATCAAGACATGATCTTCTTGGGGAGGAAAGGTAGCCAGTGTCTCAGAGGAGAATAGCCTTGAGCCTGTTCCTCAATGGGCTTTTATTGGGTTTAATTTGCATAGGAATACAGGTAAAGCTCATCAATCATTGTCAGGCAGTAATAATCAAACAATAGATAACATTCAAAGAATTATGAGGGCTCATTCTGAGTCAGGGTCAGATAAATAAAAAGCCATAAAACTTTGGGGAACAAACTCATTTTGTGCTTGGACCCTTATCATTTAAATTGAGGGTATTGGCAAAGTTAGTTTCACAGGATTTTATGCATTCTTTCTTACGCCTGTTCACCCTGGGGAACTAGAACATTCCAGCACAAGGTCACAACCACTTCCAGCATTGATTCAGGCTTAAGTCAGGTAGGGGAAGTAAGACAGCCAAGAGACTAGGAGACTTCTTACAGACAGAATGAGGACTCAGGCTATGTCAAAGCTGAGGGGCAAGGGTTCATCACCCTCTTTCTCTATAGCCCCTCAAATCCTTCCCTGAGGGCCCCTTCAAGACTGTGCCTGTCTTAGGTTATCCTCCCTTGAGGTATTTTACCTGACAGGGCAAAGCAGGGTGAGGTGAAAGTGGGCAGGGACAGTGCCCCTACAAGGAAGATAAGCTTTGTCTCCTAAGTGGCTTATGGTCTCAAGGTCTCTTTCTCAGCCCTAGCCACGGGGGATTACAGCTTCTGAAACAGGCAGGGTGGATCCCAACAGTGGGGAAGGATGTGAATGGGAGGACTGAGTTAAAAAAAATAATTCATATAGGAACAAGTATAAAGGACACATGGAAAAAAACTAAGGGGGGTGGAAATGGGAGGGAGGTGGGGAGCACTGGGGGAAGGTCTGGGATGGGAGTAAAAGACAGAAAACTGTACTGAAAAACAATAAAAAAAATAAATAAAATAATTCATAGACATGGACAATAGTATGGTAATTCTTGGGGGTGGGGTGTGTAAGGGGACTAAATCATAATGGAAAAATACAATAAAAATTAAGTTAAGAAAGATAAAAACTTCAACTAAAAAGAAACAAATAAATGCTATTTTATCTTATTTAGACAGTATAATAGAACTCCTCATGCACCAAATTGCCTTGACAAATAAAATTTGAATAAGAGCTTTTTAGCATAAATGCAATTTTCCCCAAAATTCCCTATGATGTGAGGATTTTGCATTCTCTAAATAAGATGTGTTCCATCACTGCCAAAATTAGCTTTCCCTGGTCTTATAGAGCTATGCAGACTTTCCACTTTTTGAATAGTAACAGGTAAGAACTCTGTAGAGATCCTACAACACTTTATTCAGTGGCATTTGTTTCCCAAATGTGTAACTACATGCAGTTCACAACAGTTTGAGAAAACTAAAATTGTATTTAAAAATCTGTGTTTGAAAATCTATATTCTTTGCATCCGATGTCACTACCTAGAGGGTTCAAATAGGTAATAAGCCTGTTTGAGCAAAGGCATAGCAAATACATCTGTATGGAGAAAAGAGCTCTGCAAAGGAGCCCACTGGGCTTCAGGCAATTGTCATGTAGCAAAACCCCACTTAAAACAAGCACCCCCTTTCTCTTGAGATCTCCTGTAATCCTGGAATTAGATAGATCAGTACTGGCAGTAGTTGCTCTTTGCTCACAGAATTTGTTCATGTTGTATGGAGCTCATTCTATTTTCTTCAAATCTTAAAATAAAATATTAAGAACATTTTACTTATTGATGAATTTCTCAAGATGGCCTCTGATACACGATTCTACTTTGTATTCTCCAGGGACAAAACTGAACCACAAAGCCTTTAATTTCGTCAATTTGTGATGAGCAAGGCAAATTTTGCCTCTAGTTTGTCATCTATGACACTGTGAGCTTCTTTGAAACAGAGGCATAGCCTATTTTTACTTTGTACCCATAATGTCAGGCATAGTGCCCAATATGATAAATAAATATTGAATAAATATCCATGCCATAAAAGAATAAATAAATGGCATGAAGTGCTAAAGAAAATGTCGAGCATGCAAGAGCTCACTTGCTTTATGTGTTACTTAGTTTCTATTTTGTAATTTACACAATCAATTCCTTATAAACTCTAAAGAAAAATATTACATGTTGATTTTAGTCTGTAAAGACATAGATAACCCTTTTTTTCCCAAATGTCACCTTTCTTTAAAAGTTCTTTTTTGTGGAAAAGATGGGATAACTAAGAACACTCTTATATTTGCATAATTGAAAATTTGAAGGAAAAGCATGGTATTTGCCCAAAATGATGTGTGAATTTGAATCTCTTTGCTCCTTTGTCAAAACCTTGGTTTATTGACATGTCACAGGGTCTATCAATGTTAATTGTACTTATGCTAGGTAACCAGAACATATTTTATTTTCATGTGTTATTATCTATTTATTATGTATGCATAACCTAAATAAGTATTGACTATTGCAATGGGAATTTCTCAAATACATAATTTATATGTGTAGAACATTAAGCAGATATAAATACTATGCATTTTTCATAAATTCAACGGATTTGAGAGTCAAGAGCATTTTAATTATAAATGCTACTTTTTAGTTTCCATCTTAAAACCTCCAAGAGACCTAGAACATGTAACTCTTATCCCATTCCTCTAAGAAACAAAAGGAAGATATTAAAGAGTTTCTGTTCTGCCTTCTAAGTTCATTGCTTTATTTTCCAGAAGTGTATCCTGTTCTAGTATAACATTCGTGCCGCACTGATATTAGATATATGTTGTTCTATGACAATTTCTTTTTCTGAAATAATCTGGTATTTTAAATGTATTATCAGTTGCCTAGTGCAGTGTGGTTTTCAGTTGCTGAAAATTTAGAATCCATTGCAATGGTGAGGTTTGGAATAGTTTCCTGGACTATATTTGGTGTCAATGTCCCTACAAACTGATTTTTGTTGCCCTTTTGGCTGCCAACCCAAGGGGAAAAATCTGCCTTTCTATTTGGGTGAATCTGATGCAAGGAATGTTATTTATAGATATCCTATGTCAATATTATAATTATCTGATTTTTAACAGAGAAATTTGAGGCTGAGACATTAAAAAACACCGGAAAAAAAATGAACAACGGAAATCTAAGTTCATTCTGTTCAATTACTTAATCTGCCCTTGGACCTTAAGGCAAGGTCACTGCTGCTGTTACCATGGGAGTGTGGGTCATGAGGAACAAAGTTCAAGTTCATTTTATAACAGCATAAGAAAGTTTTTCACCCTAAAAAAGTTGCTCATTTTCCTAACCACTCACAACTGTAGGTGTAGTGGTCAAGTACCAAAGAGGAGTAACAGATCACAGCTCAGAAAACACCTCTTTCAAAAGGAAAAGTGTATCAATCCACAGTTCGATGAGAAGGTCAATTTTTCTTAATGGCAAAGTTTCTTATGAAATCTAGGATTAATCTGGAAAACAATAGTGTCTTCCTCTTGAGTTGTTTTAGTAGCATTTTGATTGAAATTGTGTTAAAGTCAAAAGACATTTGTGAGTCAGATTCACTCATACTTGGTTGCAGACTGACATTCTTGCTACAGTCATGGCACTGGGCATTTCAGAGTTTGGCTGAATTCAGTTAAGTCATATTCAAGGGTCCATTAAAACATGAGCTCTCTGCAAGTTAAAGGAATAGCTTTCTACCTCACCATGCTCTTCTGGGATTGAGCTTGTTGGCTGGCAAGTTTTTCAAATTGCTTGCGCATTAATCAACTCCAGCACTATTCAATGTATCTGGTTATGTCACAGACCTACACATACATTTGAACACTCAGTTTACTACTTTTGGTGGATGTACTGTAACTATTTTCATTGTACTGAATTGGACACTAAAATAAACAAGATCCATGTCTACGAAAATATGTACACATGCTTACATTTCTTATACTATGTATGTCATCACACCAAAACATCTGAAAATATCGATTTCTTTTTCACTTTCCTATCAAGAGGTGGATTCAAGATTCATAAGAATTGGTGACAGCACTTGCAAAGCATGGGGTACCTCCTGACTATTGCTCTCACTTCAGGTTTTTTAGAGTATAGACAGCATACTGATTGCAATGTTTTGTTTTGTTTTTTTTACTACTCTGAAGGAAGTGAAGTTGTAAATGTTTTGCTTTAAAATGTGAACATGATTATCATTACTATATAAATGTATGTGTCTTTACTGGTATATTTAAGTTTTTAGCACATAATGCACATTCCTAATTTAGAAACATAAATAGTTTATTTTTAAGAGCTTTCCATTGTACCTTTAAGCTTGTGCTACATATGGTTAACGGACTTGCTCAGCTTCATGATGGGGAGAATCCACCAGGTGAGTGGCAGTAAACTTATAAGCTTCGCAGGGCTTATCTTACCAGATAGCAACTCCAGCTCACAGTTTGAAGTTGCACTATTCTTAGTCCACTGATTTTAATACCTCAAAGGTCTCATAACATTTATTACAGAATGAAAATATCTTTTGTCCCTGCCCTCCCCCTTTTTTTAACATAAATAAAGTTTAGCTTTAAGTAAGGTGATGCCTAAATTAAAATGACAATTCCAAATGCTTAAAATTTAAGTTAGTCACAGCCATGAGAAGTTTCCATGGATTTTGGAACTGAGAGTTCAGGTCATTGTGTTATCTAGCACTGGTCAGAGCACGAGGACTGATGGAGATGGTGAGAGTTAAATTGAGTGCTTAAATATTCCTTCACACAAGAGATTTACTCTGTCATATGGGAGGAATAAAATATATTTTTAAGGTGTGTGTGTGTGTGCGTGCGTGTGCATGCCTGCATGTACACATACACTTGTGTGTCAAAGAAAGATAGAGGGGGGAAGCTAGTTAAACAGATTGAACCAGAATCTATTTTAGCAAAAACATGTGGATATAGAGGAAGATAGAGGTGAAAGTGGTGGGAGCTGAGTCCACTTGCTCATGCACCCAACTGGGACACATAGCTGATCTTCCAAAAAACAAAGTGAATTGTCAACAGAATCTTAGCTGATATGAAGTTTGGAAGCCAAAGTGTGCAGAAGATACCTCAAAATGAGCAATAAAGAGGTTTGATAAGTGGACAGGAAAAGTTCCTGGGTGTGGCACCACAAACTGCTGTTGCTGAGTGGACAACATACGAGAAGAGCTCAGTCAGGGATGACAGTTCAGCAGAGCCTTCCCCTACCAGAGTGGGGAAAACACAGACCCGTGCTGGGAGTGACTTGAACATGTGAAGTCGTTGTACAGAAAAAGGGTGCACATGCACACACAGCTGGCAGCACACCCTAGCTGGAGTGGTGATCACGAGCTGGGACAAAGCCAGAATCTGGGGGGATTCTGGTGGCACCTGAAGCTAGGGGAATAGGAGGGCCATGATGGGCCATGACAGATTAACTCTTGACTTGCTGGAGAGTTGGAATGTGTGGAAAGCAGGGCAGTGGCTTGGAGCTTCAGCAGTTGTGGCCAGAGAGCCTTTTTTCAAAAGAGGAACTGAGGAGTGCTCGGCAGGGACCACGCAAGTGCACAGCTGCCTGGCCAATAAGCAAGGAGGATTGTGGGTATGATCTGCTCCCAATCAGTGAAGCTGGGTAGGTGGTTTGATAAAAGAAATGCAAAGTGAGATGGTGTCTTGGATGCATCTTGGCATAGCAGTGAAGAGTGGAGAGTGCAGGCTGTAGTGTGCTGAGAGGGCAGTGGCTGGGAACTGTGTGCTTGAGATTAAGTGAGCCCAGACTTGGCCCCTTTCCTTGGGAGAACCTCTGAGAATGTAAGATTGAGCCCAGCCCCCCAATTCAGGCAGGATGGAGGGAGATCTGCAAAAATAGCTGGGCAGACTTAACAACCTGCAGAGCACTTTTTTCAAGAGTAAGACACCAAGACATATGTAAAAAGGCCCGTTTTGAAAGGGAGAAAAAGTACACTGGATCCTAGGTCCCTATTTCACTGAGATCAGCAAAACAGGAAGTTAAGGACGTGTACAAGGGAGATTCACCAGACCATATTACTTGGCTGGCACATATTGATGCACACTACACCAAGCAAGACAGAGCTGACAATCTTACATAGATTGGCCCCCAGCCCCTATGAAACAGAGAGCTATTTAAGCAGAAGCTATATGTTATTGGAAATAAACTGGGACAGACTTAGACAAGAGGTACAGGGGTAGGGGGAATGCACCCACAATTTGTTCAGAGGATTGAACAGTGTCTCCCAGGGGAGACATAGAGACCTCAATGTCTCAGTTACAACACAAGTTCCATCTACAGGCAAGGGAGGGAGATACAGGCAGTGTTACTAGAAATTGGACCACCCAGCCTGAGACCTTGAGATGATAGAAAACCAGAGATCGGGGAAAAAACCGGTAAGGGTTTTCAGGAACATGTATAAAGGACACATGGACAAAACCATAAGGGGTAGGTTCAAGGGTGGGAAGTGGAGATAACTGGGGTGGAGGAGGAGTGGTGGTGGGGAAAATGGAGACAACTGTACTTGAACAACAATACAAAAATTGAAAAATTAAATAAAAGTTTTTAAAAAAGAAAACCAGAGATGGATCTAGAAAGAAATAAGAAAGTGAACACTAATAGCTGAGATGAATTAAACCTTGCTCTTCATCAGAACTTGTGTTTTTTTTTAATTTCTCTATTTTTTCTTTTGCTTTCTTTCATATAACATTTTAATTTTTCTTTTCTCACTTCACTTATATTTCAAATAACTCATTACTTTGGGCCTTTATTTTTATTCTTTTCATTTGTATTATATATTTTTCATTAATGTTATTTAAATCCCACACAGCACATTTCCCTGTTTTTAATCTATTTTGTCATGTTCCTGAGCTTTATTACTTGTTGTAAACTTTATTTTCTCTCACAGTACTCTTTGTTCCTACCCATTACTCTTGCTATTTCTCCTCCATCTAAACTCACATAAGCACTCTTCTTTCTTAAATCAGCTCACATTCTTTTCCCCCTCTTATAATAGTGTTATTTACATTCTACATTTTATAGACAGTGGCTAGTTGGGCAAAATACCACAGTTATTGCTGTACTTCTCCAACAGAATTCCTATTTGTTCACTATTTGTTCTGCTTTAAATCCCATAGAATACTCTCCCCTGTCTTAACCAATTTTTCTTACTCACTGACCCTGATCAGTTGAGTGAGGAATTGTATTTTAATTTTCTCCTCTCTTCACCTGGGTTTTATTCCTTATGCTTATTAGTTTCCTTCCCCATTCTCTCAAAATAATTTTTCTTTACTGTAGACATCTTATATTCACATTTTTCTTTTTTACACTATTCTTATTCTCATTCCACCTTTATTAAACTTCAGTCAGCTATCATTACTTTCAAACCTGCTGTGGTTTTTCTGCAATTTTGCTCTCATTGGGCTAACATTTTTTCAATTTTACTTCAGACCTTGTAGTATAATATTCCCTTTTCTTACCCTATTTTTGCCATCACCATTCCATGTCTTACTTACATTTTAAATTTTGTTCTTTCCCTTTTTTTGCCTCAGTTCTATCCCTACTCTTATCAGTTCTCTTCACTTATCCCACTCAAAAACATTTTCAACTCTTTTAATTGTCTCATATTCCCTTTGACCTGTCTTATAATATTCTTAATATTTCCTTACCTTTATTAATATTTGCTCAATTGTAGTTGATATTGTTGATGTGGTAGAGGGTTCTTTTTCCTGGCATAGCTTTGGTTCTCTGGTAATACTGCTTTGTTAACCAACACCTGTACAACAGCATATAAGCCAAGGTGAGAATTGTGAATAGCAGTAAAATCACTGGAGGGGATAAGGCATCAACAAAGAAGCCACCAACAAGCAAAACCCAGGTATAACCAGAGAGCCCACACAAACTGAAGAACAGCAAACCTATAACATCCAGACAAGGAGACCAAAGAGTCTGCACCACTGAGTCCCACAGAATTCCTACCACAGAAGTCCACTCCAGAAAGACAGGCAAGCAAAGGAGAGAATCCTTAGACACAGAAACAAATGAAAAGAGGCACGTAAAATGGGAAGATAAAGAAAGACCCCCCAATAAAACAGAATGGAAAAATTTCCTCAAAAGAGCTAAATAAAATGGAGGCAAGCAACCTATCAGTCATAGAATTAAAAAAAAAATGTTTATAAGTATGTTCAAGGAACTCAGTGCCAGGTACAAGAAACTGAATGGGAACTACAACAGCATGGAAAAGGAAATAGAAACTGTAAGCAAGAACCAGGATGAAATGAAAAATACAATTTCTGAAATAAAAATATACACTAGAAGGGCCCTTACTGGTGTGGCTCAGTGGATTGAGCACCAGCCTGTGAACCAAAAGGTCACTGGTTTGATTCCCAGTTGGGGCACCTGCCTGGTTTGTGGGTTGAGAGGCAACCCATTAATGTTTCTTTCACACATTGAGGTTTTGCTATCTCTCTTTCTTCCTTCCTTTGGCTATCTCTAAAAATAAATAAACACAAGCTTAAAAATACAGTAGAAGGGATTACAATCAGGCTGGGTGAAGCAGAGAACTGAATCAGTGAGTTGGAAGACAAGGTAGGAATAAATATCCAGGTGGGGCAACAAAGTGAAAAAAGTCTTAAAAAGTATGAGGCTAGTTTAAGGAAACCTCAGGGAAACATGAAACATAACAACATTTGCATCATAGGAATACTATAAGAAGAAAAAGAGCAAAGTTTAGAAAACCTGTTTGAAAATTTAATGACAAAAAACTTCCATAACTTGGAGAGGGCAAGTTCAGGAAGCACAGAGGATCCTGATCAAGATGAATTAAAAGAGTCCCACTTCAAGGCACATCATAAGTAAAATGTCAAAATTCCAAGACAAAGAGAGAATCTTAAAGGCAGTAAGGGAGAAACAGACAGTAACATATAACAGATCTCTGATTAGATCTAGCAGCTGATTTTTCAACAGAAAATCTACAAGCTAGAAGAGAATAGCAAGAAATATTCCTAGTAATAAAAAGGAAAGGTCTTCAGCCAAGACTACTCTAGCCAGTAAGGCTGTCATTTGAAATAAAAGGCAAAATAAGGAGATTTCCAGAAAAAAGAAAGCTAGAAGAATACACTTTCATCAAACCAGGATTCCAAGACATGGTAAAGTGGCTGCTTTAAGAAGATAAAGGAAAACAGCAAGAGAGACAGAGAGGAACACAGGTACAACGGGAGTAAAATGGCAATGAATAAGTACCTATCAATAATAATGTTAAATGTAAATGCATTAAATGCTCCAATGAAAGAAAAAAGAGTGGCTGAAAGAATAATCAATAGGACTGCTAAAAATGGGACTACATCAAATTAAAAAGAAGTAACTCAATTCTCTATGCTTGATTAATATTTGACAAAGAGCCAGAAGTGTAAAATGGAGAAAACAATAGCCTCTTCAATAAACGGTGTTGGGAGATTTGGACAAATACAAGGCGAAAAAGAAAAGAAAGTGGACCACTAACTTACACTGTACACCAAAACAAAAACAAAAACAAAATAAAAAAAAAACCCACAGGATGGATATAGGATGTAACTATAAGTCATGACAACATAAAAGTCCTAGAGGAGAACATAGGCAGGAAAATTTCTATCCCACAGAGCAATATTGTCACTGATATGTTCCCCAGGACAAGGTAATAAAGAATAAACAAATGGAACTATATCAAAGTAAAAATCCTCTGCCTGGCTGAAGAAAACATCAACAAATTGAAAAGGAAACCAACCACATGGGAAAATATATTTGTCAATGATACCTCAGGCAAGGGTTTGATCTCTAAGATACATAAAGAACACATACGACTCCATACCAGGAAAATAAACAACCCAATTAAAAAAAAATGGGCTAAGGACTTGAACACACATTTCTTCAAGGAGGACATACAGAGGGTTCATAGACACATGAAAAAATGCTAAACAATACTAGCCATTAGAGAGATGCAAATTAAAAGCACAATGAGATACCACTTTATACCAGTGAGAATGGCCACCATAAACAAATCAGCAAACAAGAAGTGCTGATGAGCGTGTGGAGAAAAGGAAACCCTAGTACACTGTGGATGGGAATACTGACACTGTAGAAAACCCTATGGAATTTCCTCAGAAAACTAAAAATGGAACTGCCTTTTGACCCACAATTCCGCTGCTGGGATTATACCCTAAAATCCCTGAAACATCAATTCAAAAGAACCTATGCACCCCCATGTTCATAGCACAATTTACAATAGGCAAGTGCTGGAAATAGCTTAAGTGCCCATTAGTAAATGAGTCGATCAAAAAACTGTGGTACATTTACACAAGGTTACTACACTGTAGAAAGAAATAACTCCTACATTTTGCTACAACATGGATGGAACTGAAGAGCTTTAAGCTAAATGAAATAAGCTAGATGGTGAAACACAAGTATCATATGATTGCACTTATAAGTGCAACTTAATCAACAAAACAATCAAATGAGCAAAATAAAACCAGAGACATGGAAATAAAGAACAAACTGACCATGACCAGAGGGGAGGGTGGGAAGGGTAATTGGGGAAAAAGGGAAAGGGTCAAGTCAAGGAACATCAATAGATGAGTCATTGGCTTGGACATAGGGTTTGTCATTGACTGTGGTATCAGGAGCATGGAAAGGCAGTGGGGAGTAAGTGGGAAAAAGTTGGGGCAACTGTAAGTGAGCAACAACAAAAAATAACAGGTAATAATCTGTGCCACAAATGCCAAATCTTTTGATTACTTAGAAGAAATATTGAGATGCCTTCTTTTCTTTTCTGAAGAAATAAAAAAGGATGGTTACACTTAATTTTGACTCAAATACGCTTCCTCATTTTTTTAAAAGATTTTATTTATTTATCTTTAGAGGGGGAAGGGAAGGAGAGAGGGAGAGAAATATCAATGTATGGTTGCCTCTCGTGCATCCCCCACTGGGAACTGACCTGCAACCCAGGCATGTGCCCTGACTGGGAATTGAACCATGGTTGTTTGGTTCCCAGGCCCACGCTCAATCACTGAGCTACACCAGCCAGGGTGCTTCCTCATTTCTTATTGCTTAAATATGTCTGCCTCTATCATGTCTGTGCATGCCCTGAACATTTTAACTGCACACTATTTCAAATATCCACATACTTAGTTATACATATATATATATATATATATATATATATATATATATATATATATATATATATATATATATATATATTCTAAAATGTTTCTGAAAATGCAAACTATGCAAATTAATTGTGTGTCATTTTGAAAATGACATTTAAAATATTTCTACTGTGAAGCATCACACTTAGTGAGTAAGTAGCAAATTTTTTTTTCAGAAAACTACTCTCAATTTGTGACTGTACAATCATCTGCTGTAGTCCTATCCATGGTAACCTTGAAAGGCAGAGTTCTGTAAAGTCATTGCATGAAGCAGGCTTGAGTTCTACACAACACTACATGAGCATGGACTGTCCTGTGGGAGCAACCTGACATTCTCCAATAATGTAACTATTGTCAATACAGGCTTAGGGTTAGGAGAAAGAAAGGTGTTATGACAGATATTACACTTCACCTCATTATTGTCCTTGGAACTAGGAAAATTATATTGGAAACAAAGGGGAAAAATCCTAGGTCAGTGATTCTGTGAGAATCTCAGTACTTCTTGGATGGAATGGTGTTAAAGAGTAGTCAGCACTTCATTACACTTATTTGCCCCATATCTTCATTCTTTTCCCCCTTTTCCTCTTCTTCTTTTACACTAACAAACAGACAAACAAATAAGCAAAAATGAAAACATTACAACTGTTTGGGTGAGAAAACATACCATGTTCATCGATTGGAAGAATGAAAATCATCAAAATGTCTATTAAACCCAAAGCAGTTTACAGGTTCAATACAATCCCTATTAAAATACCAATGACATATTTCACAGATATAGAAAGTGTGTGTGGGGGGGATCAACCTGCAGAAACCCCTGGCTGCCACGGATGAAAATAATGCTATTAAGACATGATCTGCTTGAGGAGGAAAGGTGGCTAATCTCTCAAAAGAGAAGGGCCCTGAGTCCTTACCTCAATGGTATTTATTAGGTTCATAACACACAGGGATACAGGTAAAGCTCATCAATCATTGTCAGGCAGTAAGGGTCAAACAATAGATAACAAATAAGTCTGAGGGCCTATTCTGAGTCAGGGTCAGATAGCTAAAGAGCTGTAAAACCTTGAGGAACAAACTCACTTCTCGTTTGGACCCTTATTTAAATGAGAGCATTCTAAACAAAGCAGGTTTCACAGGATTTTACATATTCTTTCTTAGGCCTGATTGCCCTAAGGAACACACTCTTTCCAGCACAGGGCAGTACCCATCACCAGCATTGTCTCAGGCTTAAGTCAGGCAGGGGAAGTAAGGCAGCCAAGAGATTAGGAGACTTCTTGCAGACAGCATGAAGACTCAGGCTATGTCAGAATAGCCAGGGAGCAAGGGTCCTTCACCCCCTCTTTGCTGCAGCCCCCCGAGTCCTTCCTTGAGGGCCTCCCAAGTGATTGTGTCTGGCTTAGTTTGTCCCCCCTCTGAGGGGTCTCACCTGTTATTGACTAACTAGCCAAGCATTGGGGGCCAGAGATGGATGAAGCAGAAGCTGCGCTCCTGCCGGGGATATAAGCTTTGTCTCCTTAGTGGCTCACAGTCCAAAGGTTGCTCACTCAGCCTTAGCCATAGGGGGGTTACAGCTCTTAAAACCAGGCAGAGCAGTTCCCAACAATAGAACAAACATTTCAAAAATTTATATGGAACCATAAAGAACCCTGAATAGCTGCACCAATTTTGAGAAAGAAGAACAAGGTATGAAATATCACAATACCAGATATAAAACTATATTACAAGGCCACAGTAATCAAAACAGTCTGGTACTGGCATAAGAATAGAGAGGTGGAACAATGGAATGAAATATAGAGTCCAGAAATAAACTCAAGTCTCTATTTTCAATTAATGTTCAATCAAGGGAGCAGAAGCATAAAATGGAGTAAAAAACTTATCTTTAACAAACAGTGCTGGGAAATCTGGACAGCTACATGCAAAAAAAGTAAAACTCATTCACCAATTTACACCATACACCAAAATAAACTCAAGGTGGGTAAAAGACTTAAATATAAATCATGACACCATAAAAGTCCTAGAGAACACAGTCAAGAATATCTCAGATACTCCATGCAGTGATATTTTCACCGATATGTTCCCTAGAGCAAGGGACATAAAGGAAAGAATTACAAAGCTTGTGCATGGCTAAAGAAAACATCAGCAAAATGAAAAGGGAACCAACCATATGGGAAAATACATTTTCCAGTAATATCTTGGATAAAGATTTGATCTCCAAAGTATATAAAGAACTGACATGACTCCACACCGGGATGACAAATAACTAAATTAAAGCATGGGCAAAGATCCTGACCAGACACTTCACCAAGGAGAATATACAGAGGTCCTAGAGAAATATTAAAGGATGCTCATCATTACTAGCCATCTAAGAGATGCAAATTAAAACCATAATGAGATACCACTTTACACCAGTCAGAATGGCCATCATTAACAAATCAACAAATAAGTACTGGTGAGGAAGTGGAGAAAATGGAACCATCATGCATTGTTGGTGGGAATGCAGACTCGTGCAGGGACTCTGGAAAACAGTATGGAATTTCCTAAAAAGAAACTAAAAGTGGAACTGCCTTTTGACCTGGTGATTTCACTGTTGAGATTTATACCTTATGTATCCTGAAACACCAATTCCAAACAACCTGTGCACTCCAATGTTCATAGCAGCAAAATTTACAATAGCCAAGTGCTGGAAGCAACCTAAGTGCCCACCAGAAGATGAGTGCATATATATATAAAAAAAACATGGTACATTACACAGTAGAATACTGTGCAGCAGAAAGAAAGAAAGAGCTCCTACCCTTTGAGACGGCATGGATGGATCTGGAGAGCATTATGCTAAATGAAATAAGCCAGGTGGTGAAAGACAAATACCATATGATCTCACCTATAAGTGGAACCTGATCAACAAAACAAACAAGCAAGCAAAATATAAACAGAGACATTGAAATAAATAAAGGACTGATGGTAACCAGAGGGAATGAGGGAGAGGGATAATAAGGAAAATAAGGGAAATGTTGTCAAGGAACATTTATAAAGGACAGTTAGAAAAAGTCAAAGGGTGTAGAATCAAGGGTGGGAGGCAGGGATGGATGAGCTGAGGGGGAGTGGAAGTGGCAACATGGAGACAACTGTACTTGAAGAACAATGGGGAAAAATTTGAAATCATAAAAAAGTAGCAACTGAAACTCAGATATCTAGATCCAAATTCAATACATTTTTCATCACCCATGTTGCTCCTAAGATTGAGTCACAATTAGTTAGGTCCAATTGAGTGTGGTTATCTATAAATCCTAGCTGCATAATTAGAACAGAATCTAGAAGATGATTCAACACTTCAAGTAAGTTTTAGTTTTCTCTCTGAGATCACTACCAGACAACTTATTTTTTGATCTACAGCAATTCCTATCAATATTCTGTGATAGGTGTACAATAGATGCTCAAAAATACTTATTTGGCTTAATTACAATGTAAAAAATTTAAAATTAATCATCAATCTAGTAAGCTACCTGTATTTACATTTATTTCTTGATTTGAGGGTGAGACTAGAATGAAGAAATATGAGTTACTAAAACCACTAACCAACTATATGAATTTTATGGATATACTTTTTTTTACAGAGGTGAACTATAAACTCTTTTCTTCTTTAAATTTAGAAAGCCTCTGAAACATTCAAGAAAATAATATATGGTAATCCAGATACTATTTCAAAAACTATTAGCTGCTTTTTAGTATAAAATGAAACTTATTGAAAATTGTTTGGAAATAAATATCTCTATAATAAATGTCTGCAATATATGGGAAGAAGGAAAACAGGGTAAAAGCAAGAGTTTATGTATAGGCATATTCATTTTTTCTAATACATAAAGACAAATCAAAGTCAGATTCAGATTTTTTCTTTCTTTTTCTTTTAGTTTTTACATAGGGGCATTTATAAATGTGATCATTTGTCTTAATATGTAATGTTAACCAAATTCAAATCATTTAATGTGAAATATAACCACAATATGAAAGAAAGCAATCTCAAAATGGGACCTAGTTCTATCATGCCATATAGTTTGTTTTAGGTTTATATCTATTAAACACAAGAGAAGACAACATTCTCATAAAGTTTATTTAACTGTAGAGAATCCCATGTAAATTGTGCCTTCTAAAATGTTATAGACAGAGAAGAAATGTCATAAAACCTCAACCATATCCCGCATTTCTGCTAAAACTAAACAAAATCATGATAAAATCCTCCCATAAATTAATGTAGGAATTAATTATGAAATATTCTAACACAGACAGGGCAACCCTTTGTAACTTAAGTAGCACATTTTATTGTAAGTATGAGAAGAAGAGAGCTACATGTAATGCTATAATTTAGTGCCAATACTTGCTTGGAAAACATTTGCATGGAACAAGAGGCTCTATGAAAACAGTCATCACAGGTAACTTACTTTCAATTTTATCTCCAATACCTACCATAGTGGATGGCACACAGCAGACAGTTATTGATAATAAGCATTTTTAATGAATAAATATCAAGAAGGAATAAGTTGGAAAGTACAAGAATGCTTTACAGATGTCAAGATATCTCAAATATTCAAAACAGTGAAAAAATGCTTCAAATATTCAAAACAGCTGGAAAAAATGCCTCTTACAGTCAAGAAATAGCCTTTATACAATAAGCAAGAATGAATGTAGTAAACAGTCAAGAGTAGGTCTGTGATTGGTTCATTCATCAATAAATAACAAATCTCATCAGTTGAAAAAAGTCAATTTTCTGGGTACAAAATCTTAAAAAATAAACCCCAAAAGCAGAAGCCATGGAGAAAACATGAGCAGTACAAGAAAGGAAAACAAATGGTGGAGACTCTGATGCCAAAAAAGGTCAGTGGCAAAAAAGACAATTGACATCATATTGCTGCATGCTTTGTCATCTTCTGAGTCTAACAGCTGTTGCATTTTCAGTTGTCAGGAGGCCTCTGAACACAAAGGCAGCAGGCTCTTTGGCAGTATAGCTCTGTGTGTGTGTGTGTGTGTGTGTGTGTGTGTGTGTGTGTGTGTGTCTGATGGTGTGGGGTTGGATAAGCTACTTATATCTCAGTAGTCCTCAGGAACAACACTGTGAGCCATTATCAACATACCAGGCATCATGTGACACTTTTTTTCAAACTGAAGAGTTATAGTTTTAATGAAAGAGAATCCTATGGTAGATTGTGATAAGTATAAGAAATGGCAGATGATGTTCAGAACACTGCTGGCATGTCAAAAAGAGGCTAAGAACAACAATAAGATTTCTGGAAAGCAAAATAATGACTTTGTATTTTGACTCAACAATCAATTTTGCAGAAAGGTAGTCAAGTTATATCCAAGAGAGAGCCGAGTTGAACATTCTTTTCTTTCACTTTATGAGAAATAGGAAGATGATGGAAACTCAGTCCAATAAAATTAATTTTTCAACAGAGTGAGTTCCTGGCTTTGGTACCTAGACAATTTTATTTAGCAACTGAATATATATATTTGTTAATGATAACATTGAGTAATTAAAAGAGATTAAATTGAGTTTCATATAATCTTATAAACTATAGTGCATTTTGGAAAGTATCCATTTGAGAAAAAATAAATTTAAACAGAAGCATTGGTCCTTGAGGGTTAGATCCTATTTGGAAATCCTCTTAGCCAAATCCTAGCAATCCTACATGATGCCATATATACAACTCTCGGTTCAATAGGAACTAGCAAATGTTGGATGATTTTAACTTTTATGAGAAGCATACACCTATTTCAGTCTACCATTGTCATCTAATTGGTTACACAGTGTAAAACCTGATTCAAGAACCCACAGTAAACTAAACTGATAGCAAGGTATTGGGGAAAAAAGATATTCTATCTGTGCTCCAAAGTTTGAAACACTGCATTCCCAGACTCTCACCTAAAATATTATTGCAAATTGCTGTTATCTCAGCAACAAGTTCCTCTGAATAAAGCTTGCACTACCTAATATGCAGATCAGTATCTTCTTCATTAAATGGTCTTAGGAATTGCTGTTCAATATATTGCTGTGCCTTTTAATACAAATTTTCTCATAACATTGTAGGCAATTCCTGCATCCCACTTTATATGAGCATTATTTAAGACTATCTCCAACCAGAGGAAAAATGTGTAATTCTCAATAAGATGTACTACTTTCATTATTACAATATTTGTGGCTTCAAAATTTAATATTCTGAATAGATCAGTGACATAGCTAACAAGTAAATAGAGTGGGAATACATTTTATAGCTAAATATGCACCTGGAGTTAGTGGAAATGATGATGATAAGGCATTAAAACAGATTACTTTGATTCTGTGATCTTCCTTTATAGATCAGATGGTATAGCTTGTGAACAGATTGGACAAGAAGACAATATTCAAGAGCTAAACAAGTTTTATAACTATCCACAGAATTGACACAGATTAATTATCTTCTTTATTATTACAACTCAAGGTAAAGCACACTTATTTGGTATAAGTCTTCGATTTTTTTAATGTGTTGAATTTTTCATTCTGCATGCATTTATGGTTGCAATGTATCCCTCAAATAAAACAAGTGAAGTAGGTATGATCTCTTGTACTCTGACATTTTGAATCTAGGCTTAATCCCTGACAGCTCGATATATTATAATGAAACTTATCTAGACTATTACAAAAAATCCAGTCTTTGAATTTTCAAAATCATCCATTAAAAAACAATAATGCAGTAAAAGCACAAAATCTTAACCACAAACAAATGAAAAATAAATTTAAACAAAAGCATTGGTCCTTGTAGGGTTAGACCCTGTATAGAACCAGAGGCATGGAAACAAGGAACAAACTGACAGGGACCAGAGAGGAGGGAGGAGAGGGGATAGGGAAGAAGGAAGGGGAAAGGCCTAGTTAAAGAACAAGTAAGTATAAAGGACCCATGAACACGGACAACAACATGGGGATTGACAGTGGGAATGGAGGGATGAGGGGCAGGGGAGAGCAATTGGAAAATTGGGACAAATTTCATAGAACAATAATAAAATAATAAAATAATAACATGACGTGTATGTGCTCATTCATTTAACACCTGTGTTCTACTTAATTTAGTCTTGAGGCCTCAAGTTTGCAACCTTTTAATGCTTTAATCATCCACTCTCTATTGCACAATTTTAATTCCTCTTCAGTCTTTTTTTTTTTAGAGAGAGAGGGGGAGGGAGGGAGGAAGAGGGGGAAAGAAACATCAATGTGAGAGAGAGACATCAATCAGCTATCTCTCACATGCACCCCAACCAGGGACCAAACCTGCAATATAGACATGTGTCCTGACCAGGAATTGAACCAGTGATCTTTTGCTTTGCATGATGATGCCCAACTAGCTGAGCCACATCAGTCAGGGCTAAAACAGTCTTAAGAAATGTATGTTATTTAGATATCTCAAAATCTCCTCTTTTTCCTTTTAAATACATTCAGACTTAGAAAAAATTGGGAATGGATAACTAACAATTTTTTCAGATATATTACAAATAATTTTTACCTCATATGTAATGTTTACTGTGAGTGATTAGAGGCCATTATGACTAGATGAAAGGACTTTGATCTTATTTGGTCTAAGCAGATTCTGTATGGCTCATCAAATGAAGTAAACAGAAGCATGTCCTTGGGAGGGAGGCAAAAAAAGAAAATACATAGCTGGCTGCTTTCAATGGCTAGACAGGTCTGGAAGGTTTGGAAGCAAGGGCTGTTTGTAATCTATGAACTCCATGAGAGCAACAGACAGGTCTGACATATTATGTACTATGTCTTCCACACCTAACATCAGATCTGGTTACAATACCTGTGGACTAAGTGATACAATACTAAGAAGATATTTGTCCTTTCAAATAACACTTCTAAAATGTTTATTTTCAAAAGACAAATGAAGACTGCAAAGTAATCTCTTTCTCTCAAGTTAACTAGTACATTGCAATCTAATCTGAAGATCTACAGTGTTTCAACCAAATTCAGAGCCTCTATATTTTTAAACTGTGAGCATAAATTTTAAAAATAGAAGCATCATTCCAAATATTTTGAAAGGCATTAAAGAAGCAATGAGAAGTAATTTCTTTCACAAAGGGAAAAACAATATTTTCCATTCAAAATGCAAACCCAATATAATAGATGGAATGAAGATGTGTAGTTTACATTGGGTCATTAAGCAAGAGTTGATCTCCAATATGGATAGTTGCTGTAGTTCACATTTGAATATAAAATAAGGGAACATTGTAGCCTTTCTGCATGAAAACTACATGTGTTTTTACACAATAGGAATTTATATTCATACATATTCATACACTCCTTAACACTTTTCTGAGACTTAAAAAATATTGGGTGTTTGTAAATGTAAAAAGTTATTTGAATTTTAGATGGAGAAATCTCTATTGTTATGGAGAAAACACTTCACCAAATCTAAAATGCAGTACTTTTTTTCTCCTACTAAAATAAATATTCCCAGCCAATTGGTTAAATTATTGAAGGAACACAGATATCTTCTAGAAAGGTATTTCCCACTAAAGTAGTCAGTTGAAAGGGATATTTCTAGGGAGTTTTTAACTTATAATTTATCATGAACGTGGGCAGAAAAAAATCATGATCACTGTATTCACTATTTGAAAGAACAAACCCTTGTAGCTAGATATATATGTTGTAGAAGAGGCAAGACTGTTAATAAAAATAATGCAACTCTAGGCACACCTGGGTTAAAATCTAATTAGTCATAACTTAAATTAATTAATGAATTAATATAGTTTCATTATTTGTTTCTTAATTATGTTTTCTGCAATTTTATTTTGGAGTTTTATACTTGTGCTTATAAATGAGATTCTTTAAATTTTCATTTCTTGTACAGTCCTTGATTATGGCAGTTCTAAAAACTGAGTTAGAGAGACTAAACTTATTTTCAAATTTCTAAAGAGTATATATATTATAATGATCTTTGGGAAACAAAAACTTACATCGCACCATTATTTTGTTAATTATTGCACTTATAGATGGAAGAGTAGATATTTAAATGATGTATTCAGTTTATTTAATGGTCTATTTTGACTTTTTTCTTTTGGAATCACATACATCACAGTAATGTTACCTCCACCTTGAGTGGGCCCAAGAATTTCTTTCTGGTCCTTTTTGCGGCTATTTAAAGCCAATGTCCTTAGTTACCAGTTAACTAAGTTAAAGCTAATGTCCTTAGTTACCAGTATGGTTTCTTTTTTTATTCTGCATGCTACTCATTAATTCCATGCTACATAGCTGCCAAAGTATTGGTTTCTGTACTTACTAATTTACCTTTCAGTAAGAGTTGTTTTGGAGACATATTGTATTGGTCAAAAGGTCCATATTTTTTTCCATAAAAAGACACATTTTTAATTTTCACCAACAACTTTTTTTGATTTGACTGTTTTGAGTATGTTGGCTATCTCCCACATGGTATAACATTGATTGTTCTCAATTAATGTCTCAATTTGATCACTGTCAACTTCAACTGGTCTACCTGACCACGGAGCATTGTCCAACAAGAAATCTCCAGCTCAAAACTTTGCAAACCATGCTTGAAACATTACAACTTCTGTATACACTGTACTAATCTATTTTTTGTGTGTGTTTCAGTTGTGCTTTTTCCTTTCTTGAAATAATAAAGCATAATCTGCCTTTTAGGTTGCATTTTTTCTTCCACCTTCAATATTAAAATGGTTACACAAAAATCCACCAATTTTGATAAGATTTTAAAAACGCAGACTGATATGACAGCTGTCACAATAAAACCTAACAAAAGTTTTTCGAATGAAGTTAAAGACAACTAAGCATGACTAGAGCCACCTTATGTAAAAAAACAAATGAAGTTTTTGGCCAACCCAATAAGTGGTGGAAATGGGATTCAAACCCAGGCAATCTGTCTCCAGGGTACATAATAGACAACAGGAAAAAAAAAAGGAAATATTTTATGTGTGATTCAAAATGCACTACCAAGACCTAACTTATTATAGCTGAAAGATTATGCCCTTACAATTTAGACTTCATGTGCCATATATAAAACATACAATGTTAGTATAACAATTAACCTTGGTTTTGCCAGCTTACATTTTTGTTATTTTGTTCCTGATCTTTCTTTCTTGGGCTTACATTTTATCCTTTGGCTACATTTGATGTTTTATATGTTTGTCATCACACCCACAACTTTTTGTATGAACTAGGTCAAGCTTTAAAAATTAAAAACATCTTGATGCCTAAGGCTTAAACTTACTTCAATTATTACTAGAGCAAATGTTTTTTGCTTTTAGTTTTTGTATTTCTAAACTGAGAAGAAATGATGCAAATTGGTGTTTGTTTGTTTGGAACCTGAATATGAAATAGGAATAAAGGGGTAGCAATATTAATAACTTGTATAAGGACCCATAATAATTCAGCTTCTCAGAAACATGTCATCTTTTAATAGCAGTAGTTTTCCTATTCCAAACAGAAAGTATGTTTTCACACATAATAAACATACAACTATCATTTCTAAGAAATGGTCATCAGACAGGTATCAATTTTATGGTCAATGATGACATGTCTCTGAAGTTTCTACAGTAACTTCTGCAGTGTCTCACTATTTGGAGATTTGATTGCAGTCTCTTGCCCCAAACCCTTTCTAGTTCAAGTTGCCCATAGGTCAAAGTGATTGTGCATTAAAGGCTTATCAACAACCAGAAATGTACTCTATGCTTGAAATTTAGAGCCTCCTCCAGAGTGAAAAGTCATTGACTTTTCTTCTTTCATAAGGCATTTTTTTCCACTTCCATTTCTGTTGTAAACTCAAAACTAAATTTTTACCACCAGGACAAAATAATTACAGGCCTCACATACTGACAGAGTGATTGATTGCAATGAAAGTTCACTATCATTTGAAACACAATTAATATTTTTTCATTATACATATATATATATATAATATAGCTGAAGGTCCCTAAAATATGATAAATTGCTTGAATCTAGAATGTGTTTCAAATAAAAACAGTCTTCCTAGGAGACCAAGATGGTTGAAGAGAAAGAGGAAGCTACATTAACCTCCTCCCAGGACCAATCTGGAATTACAAATAAATAGTATAGAAATCATCCTGAATAACCAACTGAACACTAGCTGGAGAGAAGCCTTGTAACAAAGGACATATGGAAGAAACCACTTTAAAACAAAATGGCTGGTAGGGAGTGCAGAGGAGACTTAAGAGGGCTTCTTGGGTTCCCATGGGCAGCAGCTGAAATTCTGAATGGATATTTCAGTGGCCAGGGGGTCCCCCTTGAGAAGGGTGGGATCTAAATTCCAAGCTGGTCTCCTGAGCCTATAGCACCGGAGCGAGGAAAGGAAATGAGGTAATATCAGCTATGAAAAGCAGCTGGGTTTCTGTTTGCCAGAGAGAGACAGCTGGAGTCTCAGAGTTCCTCTTAATGGGCCAAGGTACAAAATGTCATTTGCAATCCACTTATCCTGGGCTCTGGCAGAGAGAGGATAGAGTGGACTAAAGATCATTGAGGAAATACTGGGTTTGATGGTTCTGGGGAAAGAACTGAAAGAACTGTTGCCAGAATCCCTGTGCTGAGTCATTCCCCATACTACAGGAGCCATCTTTCTTGGGCAGAGCACTCCCTTTCAAGTGGCATCAGCCTGAGAGAAAGAAATAGCCTCACTGGCAGGAATTACTCTGCCCCACCCTATGGAGCTTAAAATAGACAGCTGATTACAGCTTAAGTCTATATCACTGATTAAGTTTAGCAACTAAGGAGGTTACTGGGAGTTCTGAGATTTTAGCTGACCCTCACCCAAACCTGGTGATGGAAAAAGCAGGCCTTAGTGTACAGCCTGGTTGTCTCTGCACAAAAACAGTCCTAGAAGAGGGAGCCACACACAGTAGATCAGTGTTAGATCCAAACACATTGCCCAGAGACACACAGAGCTGTGTTTGAAAAGGGCCTGCACAAGAGTCTTTTCAGATCTACCTAATATATAGAAATGAATACGAAGATAAAATCAAAGGGGAAGACAAAGAAACAGACACCAAATGAAATGGAAGCAAACAACTTATCAGAGAGTTTACAGTAATGATCATAAGGATACTCAAATACATACAAAAATACATAAAAACCATAAAAAATACTGATCAGAAATAACCAATCAGTGAAAACAGCCTAAGTGCCCATCAGTAAATGAGTGGATAAAAAAAAAACCTGGTACATTTACACAATGGAATACTACACAGCAGAAGGAAAGAAGGAACTCCTACCCATTACTACAGCTTGGATGTAACTGCAGAGCATTGTGCTACGTGAAATAAGCCAGGCAGTGAAAGACAAATACCATATGATCTCACATATAAATGGAACCTAATCAACAAAATAAACAAGAGAGCAAAATAGAACCAGAGCCTTGGAAATAAGGGGAAGGGGCAAGCAAAAGAATGTGAATAGAGGA
>PVKM010002923.1:0-61004 GCA_004027735.1 Carollia perspicillata
TTACATTGTGACGTGTTGGTAGAGAATGCAGAGGATGGAACTTGCCCCAGTCCTCTTTTCAGAGAGGGGACTGGGGTCTGGGCAAGTATTATTTTTTGTCCTCACTTTTCCCCAAATGTGCCATGCACCTTTCATACCCCTGTCACAGGACACCACCACCCGCCCCGTATGGCCTCTTCCCTGCATTTCCATCCGTCCCTCACGATGGACTTTAACCCTCGCCACCCTCAGGAAGCTTTCCTAGACTCTCAGGATGCCCTGTTGACCTACGAGGTCCCCAGGGCAGAAACTGTGGTCCCCACAGCACCCTGGTGGGCAGCTACTGGGGAGAACTGGTCCTGCTACCCCTACTCCCCTTTCCCAGATTCTCGAAGGGGCCGGCACTCCAGAAACACTAGGAGCCTCTGCTTCAGGGAATATGAAGCGCAAGACAATCTCTGCCTTCAAGCAGACAATTACTGCTGCAAATGACAACCTGCCCAGAAAATGGAATGCTTTGGATCAGACTCAGGGCCAGGAAAAACCAGAGAAGGGGTCTTGCTGGTATTTGATGAAAAGGAGGGTGAGGTGGCGGACCAGCGGCCGGAGCAGCAGGCAGGGGTGAGGAGTGAAAGTCTCTGCCCAGGGGAGAGGAAACGCCCAGGCTCAAGTCCATTCCAAGGCTGCCCTCCCCGCGGGCAGCCGAGTCCCTTGCGTGGGGCCACTGGTCTGGGCTGGTTCCAGGGTGGCTTTTGGACAGACCAGCCCTGCGGCATTCCCCAGACCCTTCCCTCTTCAGCAACCTTCTCTCTGCCAGTTCTACTCCCTGCATCCCCGAGAGCCAGGACCAGAGCCAGGATGGGGTGTGGCAGACCTGCCCAACCAAGTGCCTGGGACAGAAGTGCGCTGGCCTTCCGGTGACTTCTACCCACACAGCTGCTATCCTTGCAGCAGCTACACTGTTGACATTCCAACAGCAGGAGCGACCCAGAGCGGAATTTCTCAGCCCAACCACGTCCTTTCCGGGCTGGGGAGAGTGCTCCAATAGTTGCCCCCTGGTCGGATCCTTCTCTCCTAGATCCTGGGAGGCTCCAGATTAGCTCCTGTGATTTCCCTGGTGTCATAGTTTGGCACGGCCAGTGAGACCTCCCTCAACAGAAAGCCCTGTCCCGACTGGCCATAACAGCAATCCAATGTCTATGTGCCATTCTCCACTCCCGTCACCCTTCCGCGTGACCCTGGGGACCCGCGCACTGCTCAGATGGGTATTAGCAGCTCCCTGAACCGCAGGACAGGCTCCCGGACTCATCCATGTCTGCTTCACGATGTCGCCCTGCTCAGACTCGCCCTTCCCCTGCCAACGTCCGCCCAGGCCCAGCCAGTGTCACCCTCCACTGTGCGTGCCATGGGGCTGCACACGCACCCCTCCAGGACTGACGTCACGACGTCGGGATGTGGTTATCTGCACACTTGCTGGCGTGCTTCTAACTCACCCCGGAAGTCTCTCTCCCTTCTTGCAACGGGGTCAGCAAACAACTCCGCTCCTTCCGAACGAGCGGCTCTGCTACTCTTCTGACCGTCTGAGACCATCAGACCCCAGGCCCGTCAGAGCACAGGGCTGCCTCCCCACCTCCTCCGCCAGGACGCTGGCTCAGTTCTTCCAACAGCCCGGGAAGGCTGGCGGAGCTGTGGTGGGCCACCCTGGCGGCTAGCGGCGGGGGTGGGAAATGCAAGGGGCAAGCCCGGCTGCCCAGCTCCTCCGACCAGGCCAGTCCTGGCCTACGTGTTTTATACACGTGACTGAATCTAAACTGTCATTGGAAGGAAGGATTCTGAGAATTTTTAAAAGCCTACTGTTTTAATCAAGTGGCTCCAAGTCCTCCTGCTCCGAGTCTGACCACCTCTGCCCTCCTCTGACTGTTCTGGATCGTGTGTAGTTAGCACTCAATCGCTATGTGTATGTATACGCACACACACTCATTCCGTTTCGCTAGAGAGACTTATGAGTTTAATAATAAAGATGAACTTACATCCAACATTTTAAAATTCAGACACTGGAAACGGTATGTGGCCAGTCTTACCCGCAGGTGTTAAAACCACCATTTATTTTGACCTGCATCTTGCAGTGGGTCCCCCACCTGGGAGACAGGGCCCTGCCTCCTTCTGCGTCAGTGTCCCAGCCTTCCCAGCGCCCGGCCCAGAGCTGAGCACACAACGTTTGCTTCCAACTGTGGAAATGTGTGTCGCCACAACCACCAGGCCACAGCCTAGGGCTCACAATCCATGTTAAATCAGAGTGGATTTCTGACACCACTTTCCACTGCTGGGTCCCGGCTAGGTTGGTAGGAGAGGAATCTGATCACTCGCTCTTCGTAACTGCTGTGAGCTGGACTCACGCAGCCAACAAGCAAATGTGCCGGCCGATTCCATTTTAGTTTGTTCAGGAGCAAAGTTGTACAGGGCCTGGGGAGGAGCAGGAAGCTCTGGGTGTCATGTGAAGACGCCTGGCTCCCTGTCACTAGGGGTCTGCATCCCAGAGGACAACTGGCCAGGCAGAGCCAACAGAATGACTGGGAAGAGTCTGAGACAGGAAGGCCTGCAACACTGGAATCTAGCAGCCCACTCACACACTGACCAAAGCCATTCCGGGCCAGGAATGGTCACATGGCCGTCCTTAGCCCCCGCACTGTGACCTGACTCAGAGTGGACAGGCACTGGCCCCGGAGTGAGAAATCCGAGCCAAAGTCGCAGCTCTGTGGCTGCCCCGCTGGGCATGTCACAGGTTCCAGACCTGTGACATAGGAGCAAGGTCCCCTGCCCCGTCTGCCCAGGGAGCCCGCAGATGAACTTAGGCAGCAGCTGAGCTGCATTTAGTCTTCACGTGAGGCTCGGGGAAGGGACTCCTGCTCCGAAACTGCAGTCCTGGCCAGGTGCCTCTGAAGGCTCTCAGAAAGCCCCCGAGCTTCACGGCCTGTTCAGCAAGGCAGGTGGTCCTCCTCGTGGCTCCAGGAGAAAGGGAGAAGATGGAGGGATGGACAGAGCCACGGCAACCTTGGCTGTGACCCCCTCTTGAAAGCACTTTCCTGTTTTTTATGCTGCGCAAGCCCAAGTGGAATAAACACGGAGGTCTTTTAAGGCCACATACCCTCGCCACACCATTGCCTCTGGAGGCAGATGTGAAAGTGAGTGTTCTCTCTGGGGAAGGGGAAAGAGCGAGGGTCAGTGTAAACACAGCAGGCGCTCTGGCCCTTGTGGGCTGAGGCTGCTGGGGCTGCAGGGAGGACAGTCCTGGGCCCTGGCGCTCTCCACAGCCCGAGCCAATGGTCACTGCCTGTGTGCCCTGGTCCTGGTAGGAAGGCCCAGTGCGGCCACAAGCCCACTTTCCGAGAGCTCATGTCCTCCCTGAGAATGCCACTAGAGCCTTGACAGCCAGGGCGGCACCTCGGCCACCTCATCTACTAGGGCACTCTAGTCAAGGCAAGGACCCGTCACCTCTGGAACCACCCTCACAGGCCAGCACTGTGGGTGGGCAGGGGCGTGTCCCTGCCGAACGGTGAGACATCTCAGCCCCGTGGTCCGCCTGCCTGTGTCTGGGCCAGCCCCTCTCCTGTGGGGGAAGACAGAGACCAATGAGGTCAGTGTCTGGGTGTCCCCACAGGTCACTAGCCTGGCCAACCTTCCCTATCGCTTCGGCCAGGGCTGACAACAGAGGTTCTGGGGGTAATGCCCGGGCAGGCCTGGCATCCGCCTCCTCTTCCTCATTGCCCTGCTCGGCCTGCGTTCCTGCGGCAGCACCGGCATCGGCCTGCTCGTTACCTGTCACAGGGACTGAGGGATGGAGCCCTTCGCATTTGAGGCAAAGACAGATTTCTTTCCACGGCTACGAAAAAGATCTCAGGGTGAGCTTCCTCAGAACTGGGTGTGATCACAAGTCTTTCCAAAACCATTTCTATTTTTTTAAATTATTATTTTGTGAGTAGGGGATATTTTTGTGACAATGGTCCTGCTAAGCAAGTGCAGTTTTGGGGTCAGAGGTCATCTCATCCATTCCCATTTCCAGAAGCCTCTGGTCATTCATTCCTATGTCCCCTCCCCCACCTCTTGGTGGCAGGGGGTATTGGCAGAAGAGAGCTGACTGCAGGGAAGGACCTGGGCTGTGTGGGTGGCAAGTACAATGGGTCCGCATTTTCACTTTCACGTTCCGGAAAGCAGCTCGCTATAAAAGCACTCAGCATGCAGAATAAACACTTGAACACAGTAACTGCTGTGCACCCGAGGGAGCCACCTCTGGCCCCCGGCTCACGGCTTGTCAAACAGGAGGACACTGTGCAGAAACATGGCCTTTGGCATCAGACGAAGCAGGTACACTTCCAGGCTTGGCCGCTTCCTAGCAAGTGCCTTTGCCTCTCTGAGTTCTACCTGCTTGCTGGGTTGAGGCAGGGACAGTAATGGCACCACCCAGGAGGGCTGTGGGAGGCCTGTGGGCGATAGAGCCTGGGAAGGCCATCCTGGTGCACCGTCAGGCCTCAAGAAAGAGCAGCTGTCATCTGGCAGGGACCACGTCTTTCTTCTTTTTGTATCCCCCACACCTGACCTAACGTCACTCATCGGATCTTTGCTGGATCACAGAGGTGGAGGTTGGGTCACAAGGACTCTCTGGAGAGCTGCGGGAGTTCCCAGGAGCAGACCACTCCAAGGGAGCGGAGCTGCAGAGCGTCCTGCAGAGCTCGCCCCTCTCCGTGGCCCCATCCATGCATCCTCCCTCCGCCAGGCCCTGGGCAGCTCTGCCGGAGCCCTCTGGCTCCTGGCCATAGCCCTCTGGCTCCTGGCCATTGTGGGAGCCCTCCACCCTGGGGGAAGGGGTGGTGACAGGTGTGGCGAAAGCACAAAAGGAGGCATTATCTCTTTAAAGAACAGTAATTTGTAATTCCAGCGGATGGCTGCATTGTGCTGTTTTAATGAAGCGTTCTATTTTTATAGAAAACACATAATTGAGTGAGAAAGCAGGCTATTCTCTGAGTCAGGCAACCATGCCTCTGGAAAGTCTAACTCCTCGGCCAGGAAGCCAAGCCTGCCCACTGCATGGGGCTCTGCAGGAAGTGGGCCCCATCCCAGGCCGCCCCAGGGGGGGTGAAGAGCAGGGTCCAGGTTTGACGGCCCAAGTTCAAATCCCAACTTCCCTTCTTCCAGCCATGTGATCCTGGACAAGTTTCATATCTATATAATGGGAATGGCAGTATCTATGTGCCTTGGGGGTTCTTATGTGGGAATAATGGCCTAGCAGGGCACTGGTACTTCATAAAGGGTCGATCCACATTTGCCCCGTCATTCCGATTTTCCTACCTCGCTGCTGTTATGTCCAGTTGCTTATTTATGTCCTCCACGCCTCCGTTTCCTGATCAGTGAAGAGGGAATAATGGTGGCCCTCACCTCCTAGGGCTGCTGAGGGCATTCAGTGAGGAAATGCAGGCAGGCAACGTGCTGAGAGCAGTGCCTGGCACAGAGCAGGCACGGGCGGGCCTGCTGTCTCACTGTGACAGGGCTTGTGAGCACCCCGGGGTCATGCAGCCCACCTGCTGGCATGGGCTCTGCCCCCCACCCTGCCACTCGTTAGTCACCTGACCTGGAGGTATCGCCTAGCTTCCCCATTCGTTGTCTCCCCTTTGAAGTAGGAGAGTCATAAAAACCAAAACATGAATCAAACCAAAATGACAACAAAACAGGGTTAGGGGGGTGAGCACTCTGAGGGCTGCAGGACACCAACATCCCCATGGGCCCCTGCCTTTATGGTGTACCCCTTGGAGGGCCTGCTTGGGCGCCGGGTGCCCAGCTGTGGGCTCTCTACAGGAGGAGGGGGAGGCAGAGGACAGGTCACAGCTTCTGCCCCAGGGGTGCTTCCAAACTCAGGAGAAGCTCAAACAACACGTCCCAGACAATTAGAAAACAAAACAGAAGAAGAGAACCAAGTACTCAGTCGAGTGGTTCAGCTCTCCAGAACATGCATGGACTTCAAGGCCGAGTGGAGCCTAGGGCAGCCTCTGAGAATGGGTGGGATTCGGAAGCAAAGTAAAGGGAGGAGGGCACTCTAGAGGACTGGAGTGGTGGGACAGAGATTCAGAGCTGGGCTGGGAGGGGCCGGCCTGACCAGGAAGAAATCCCCTCCCTCCAGGACAAGATGGGGGCAGAAAGGAGAGGGGGGCAGCCCCTCTGAGCGGGAGCCAACCAGCCCTAGCCCCTCCCCCTGCCCAGACTCTGGCTGAGCTCACGAGGCACTCGAAGCGGCTCAGACCCGGGCCAGGAATGCCAGGAATCAGTGAAGGACACAGGTCTCTCTGACTCCTCTGGATTCCAGGCCTCCAGGACAGACTCCACCAGGGCAATTTACTGATTAAAATCTCACACGGCGCCCTCGGAGGGCATCATTTTAAAGCCCCAACAGGAGCAGGAAAAGGCCGTGCTCAGGCCCAGCCCTGTTACCTCCCTCAGACTGACCCCCACTGTGAAAGGGACCCTCACAGCAGCTCTTCCTAGCCCTGCAAACCAGTGATTTTTCCTTGCGTCTGGAGGGTTACACTGTCCCATGTCCCCTAATGTTTTAAGGCTCCTGCTGGTCTTCCTATTAATAAATTCATCCAATGTGACCTAACTTAGAAGCTTTAAAAATCAACAGCATGTAAGCTGTGTGTACTGAAGCTGGCCCGTCCCTACTTCAAAGGGCTTGCCCCACCTGGAGTTCAGCCCCCACCCAGCACACGCCTTGTTGTTGGCTGCATGGCGAGGCCCTCTCTCCGTGCTGACTGGGAAGTGGCCCTTCCTCCAGGCCCACTTCCCTCAGCTGCAAGCCACCTCCGGTTACCTCCAGATGACTCCCCAAACACAAATTCATGATCGTGAAGGATAAGAACGCAAGCCACGCAGAGCCATTCCATAACCATTCAGGGGTGGAGGAACTTCTGGAAGGAAGGTCCTCAGGGGGAACCAAGGCAGGCTCCCGGCCAGGTGTACGACACCAAGAAGCAAACTCCTTGGTCCTGGCTTATCTTTGCCCGCGAGCAGACCCTCGGAACCTGACGACCACTCACAGCAAAAGGGAAGCCAGCCCGGCTCTCCCGGCACGAATGCCCCTTGCCCTGTCTTCTCAGGGCCCGGACTACTCCTGCTAGAGAATGGTTCGCCCCTCGACCCAGTGCCTGCCTGCAGCACAGGCTGGGGACAGAGGGCTCAAGGAGTCAGGAAGCAAAGGGCTAAAACCACTTTAAAACAAATGAAGAGTTCCTTATGGAAAAATCTGCAGATAACTCTTGCTCTTCCTTCCTCTCATCCCTGAACAAAAAACAAAAGTTCATTTATCCTCCTGGTCTGAGTGTAAGCAGACCACTAGGGGAGAGACTGAGGACTGTGTGCGACTGTGGCGGCGTCACACAGGGCGAGATCACAGGAGGCCACAGGGAGCAACCAGCAGAGGGAAATGCTGAATGTCACAGCAGCTTAGCAACGAGGAACTGACCTTTGGGAAGAGAGCGCAGCGCCAGTGATTATGCCGGGCTTAACACTTCCCTCAACCACAAGGCCTGCGAGTTTAAGCCCTGGCTCTTGTCCTCAGGGGGCCGCAGCAGCCAAACATGCTTAATGAATGCAGCGAAGTGATAAACTAGGTTTGTGCTAATACCTTTGATTCCAGCCCCCTCACTGGAAGGTTGGTATTTTAAGCATCCTTTTGATCTACTGGGAGTCCCTATTAAGATCCATCCAATAAACACTGCGCTTAAGTCAGAAACGTTAACAGGAGCCCCAGGACCCTGATCTTCTGCCATGTCACATGCCACCTGAGCAAAAGGCGAGGCAGGCCAGGTAGTCAGAGAGGTGCCCTTGGGGTTCAAGGTAGCCTTAACCAGATAAGGCTGAGGTCGGGCCCAGCCTACGCCTAGCTATCAGCTCAAACATTTTCCAAAACAGCCCAGGTTTCTCTGGGGAGACAGCTTCGATGGTTCCATTTGTTTGTGCTCAGCGAGCTCCAGCTTGTCCAGAGGGCTGCATTGTTCCTGTGCTGGGGAGTGCCCCCTGGGGCTCTGACACACCTCCCCGCCCCCCCCTTCCAAGTCCCCCTGGACCTGGGCTTGGCTGGGCAGAAACTCCCACACCCACGGGGGTGGGAGGAGGCAGCCATGGCACGGAGGAGCTGGGCAGGGAGAGCCAGCTGGCTCCTCTGCCCTATGGCCTGGGCTTTCAAAACCCGCCTGGCATGCTGCCAGGCCTGGGGCGGGGGCAGTGACTGACAGGCTGGTTATTGGAAAGCTCCCATCATTAACGCACGAATGTTGTTTGGTTACCATGGCGACCTTCACTACAAGTGGCCTGACTAAAGCACAAGGAATCTGTTACCTAAAACCAGAGCCCTGAGGAGCCCTGGGCTTTGGGACCCGGCTTATCAGCAGTCGGTTCCCTTTGACCCCATATTTCTGCCCCTCCCCTCTGGGCCTCCCAGCTGCCTCCCATACCGAGGACCAGGAGAAAAGACTAGCAAATGCATCTCCACGCTTGCACGGGCCCTATCACGTTCCTCCACCAGACCTGGCTTGCAACCAGGTCCAAACAGGGTGGCTGCTGCCCCCGTGAGGCCCCCTGCAGGCTAACCAGGACTGCCTGGCCAGCACATGTGTCCAGGGCTTAGTCAGAAGCCCTCAGGATTTCAGGAAGCTGCTCAGGGTGTCTGGTTCCCCCCATGCCAGGGTCACACTGTCCCTGTGGCCCTCAGTCTCTGCCTCACCACGTTCCTGCCTTTTTAAACCTGAACTCGATTAACTAAAGGTCATCCCGCAGCACGGAAATCAAGATCTTCCTTGCTTTGCTTTCTAATCCCTGAATTCAGGCAGATTTTCAAAAGTTAAACTCCACGAAAGCTGAGTTTTTCTCCTGGAGTCTTGAGACTGTCTGTAGGAAGAGTGGCCACTCATGCAGCTAAAAAGCTTAAAAACCTTTCGCAGAGCGTCTGTGCCCTCCCTCACACACAGGGCACCCCGTCCATCGCCTGCCCCCCGAGACTGCTCCCCTCGGGTCCCATATTATAGTCTTACACTGTCTGTGGGCTGACTTCCAGACCCCCCCGCCCCCCCACTGCTGCCCCTCACCATGGCTGTGCACCAGCTGTAAGACCTTCTCTTGCCTGAGTCTCACGGTAGACTTTGGAAGTGGAGGGAGGCAGGACAGATGTCAGTCTCTTGGCACATGAGAAAACGAAGGCACAGAAAGGAGGAGCATGCTGCTGGAGGGGACACAGTTACGGGACAGGCATGACTCACAAGGGGAAAAGCCTACGTGGAAAGGGGTCCATCGTTGCCAGGGGCACCCTCCCTGGTGCCAGGCTTCCTCCGCCCACCCCTGACGCTGACCTGCCTGCCTCTTTCTCCACTAAGGCAGGCTCTGCAGCCTCTAAAAGACCTCAGCCACCTGGGACAGCCGGCAGGGCGGGGCTCAGTGGCAGACAGGCCCAGATTGTGGGCCTTTACGTGTCCCCTGAGTGTATGGACCCTGTTGGGAATGATGAGGTCAGGGTGAAGGGGGTTTGATATTTTTGTTTCGCTGCAGTGATATTTACTGGGCCAGGCATTTAATTAACTGCCGCGGCAACAGCCAGAGTCACGCAGTTTGTTCCCAATGCAGGGAGCAGCTGGGGAAGCAGGATGCGGTTTCCATTGAAGAGCAACGACGTTTTTCAGCGATCCCTGACCGGTCATGCACTCAGTGACATTTCCTGCTAATCCACGGGTTTCTGTGCTCCGGGGTTTCATCTGTGGGGAACAGTATTGACTTATCTGCAAGAAGCCACGCTAACACTCCACAGTCATTCCAGAGTCGTGTGGTAGGTGGGTTTTCCACCCCCACTTTTTTAAGGTGGATTTTTTTTCTTGCCTAAGAAACAGAAATGTGTGCTTTCACAGTTCCAGAGGCCCGAGCCCCCTGTGTTTTTCCCAGTGAGTTCTGCAGCCTTTGAGGGCTGGTTCAGACCAAGATGGAGCTCCTCCCGGTCATGGAGGTGAGGGGCTCATGGTGGTTTGCAGGTAAAGAACCCGTCACGGCTTTTGTACCCTGTTGACCCCCAAGTGCAGACTTTGAAAAGTGAGGCACCACAGGGGAGGGGATGCTCTGGTCCCCAAAAGCTCCACAGCAGGCCTCTCTGCAGTGATGAAGGACCAGAAGAACCCTGAGAAGGCCTCCGGGGATGGCACTCAAACACTTTCCTTCCTTAGGCTCAGACCCCAACAGGGTCTTGCTGCTGCCGGCCCCACGTCCCCAGCCCCCGAGGCCCCCGTGATGGCTCTGCGGTATCTGGATGGGGCAGCTCTTTTCCCATGATGGAGGCCACCCCTCGAGAAGGCTCCTGTCTGCAAAAGTGGGGACACAGCTGACACAGAGGAGCACAGCTGTCCCACAGATTGCCTAACAGCACAGTCCGCATCGGACTTCTCACCTCCTCTGGGTCTGCTCCCTCTGAGGGTCTGCTGAAAACATCTCCCTGAACACATGTGCAGCGCAAACCTGAGGGGGCAGGCCCAGACGCCCGCCTGAGGGCCTCCCAAGGACATCACCATCTTCACAGCAAGGGCCGCCTCCCCTGCCTGCCCGTGAAGACACTCTCAGCAAGCGACAGATCCTGGGGGAGAACTGAGCCCCTGACTGAGGTCGGAGGAAGGGGGGGGTGCACCCACTGACGGTAAGGGAGGGAAGACCGCGGAGAAGACGTCTTCCTCACCCAGCCCAAGAGCCGGGGAGGATGGAGGAAGCTGACAGGAGGCAGGAGACACCTCCTGTGGGTGCACTGGGAGGAGGCTGGGGGAGAAGCAGAGGGCCCCCACACATCCTGAACACACCCCATTCCTGCGGTGCCTCGAAGAACATGGCCTTTAAGCAGATTTTCAAAAAGTGGCATTAGCCTCCCTGCATCAAGCCAGGGGAGGTGACTCTGTCAGGAAAAGGCTCTCTGCCTAGACGTCAGGAAGTCAGAGTGTGCAGTAAGGTGCCAGGAGCTGGGACTGGCCTCTGAGGAGGGGTGGAGCGGGTGGCGTATAAATCCCCTTCCTCTGTTTCCATCAGGACAGCTCTGCTCCCATCTGCTCGCCAGGGTGCTTTGGGTGGCGGGTGGGGCGGGGGTTTGGCCTGAGTTCAGGTGAGCAGGCTGACCTGCAGCATGAATGCCCACCCAAGGCTGTAGCCCCCGGGGCTCCCTCTTCAGTGAGGCACGCTGGGAAGTTCATGGTTAGGACACTCTGCCACTGCCAAGCCCCTGGTGGTGTCCTCCCAAGGAGGCCAGAGGGTCAGCCCTGTTGCTGGTGGGCTAGGGATGAAGAGAGGTGGTCACCGGGCTCCCCACATAAAGGGAACCTCCCTGGGCTGAGAAAACCGCAGCTTTCCTCATTGCCTCGCCCGGCTGTGGCCCCCACCAACTTCCCCTAACGCTTTGGGAGCCTGCTACGTGGCCAGCGTGAGCCACCTCTCGGGGTGGCCAGGACTGCGCTCCTCTCCGCCGTCTGCAGCAGCGCAGTGTTCTAAACAGCCCTCCTGCAGACCCTAAGGTCAGACACAGTGGCAGTGGGGTGCCAAGGGCCCCCCGTCCTGGGATCACAGGATTCAGAGAAACAACATCTGTCACACCCAGCGGCACCTGCCCGAGGGGAGGAAGGCCGAAGTCAAGCTGCCCTCCCCTTTGTTCCCTCCTGCAGAGCAGCACACCCTCTGCCTCAGCTGGCCCAGCGTGGCTCTTGTTCCCAGTGTCCCAGCTGGGTGAAAGCAGGTCCTCTGTGTACAGGTGGTGGTAGGAGGGCACAGTCTATCACCTGGGCCAGGTGCAGTGTGAACTCTGGTCCAGAGATGTGCATTTGGGTGATGCTGTCAACAGTGGTGGGGTATGTGTATGCAGGAGCTAAGGATGAAGGGAAAGGCCAGGACCGCCCTGGACCGAGAAAACTCCTTCCCTATACTACCCACTGACCTGCTTGGAGGCAGGGGGATGGCTCCCTTGGGCCCCACCAGCCTAGCCAGTGTTAGAATCCACCCTTGGCTGGCTGTGCCAGGGTTATGACTGAGTTACACAAGTCAGTGTCCCCAGGAGTCTCCAGTGCAGAACCCAGGGCAGGGAGGAAGCAGCCTGAGCATGTTTGTTCTAGCATAGCCCCTCCTGTATCTGCACAGTCATGGTGGGGCCTGCAGGTGGGGCCTGCAGGTGGGGCCTAGAACTCACTGCTCCCCACCAGGCACCCCTGGGCAAAGAGAGCCAGAGTGATTCTCCGACCCTACAGGTCCTCGCCCCGCCTTGACTCTCCAGCAGGGGAATGTGCATGCAGTGAGCACTCTATCTGTGTATGTCAGCTGGCTATGTGGCGGGGCAGGGCATGCATGTGCACCCGCACTGTGCCCAGCCAGCCCCCAGCCTAGCAGCATCCACAGAAAACTCACTTGAAGTTTTCGGGGTACTCTGAGATGGCCATGTTAATGACGTCCAGGGCGTGCTGGTAGTGCTTCTGGGAGGAGAAGAGGAGAGCCAGCAGGTGGAGAGAATTGGCATCATCCCTGCACAACTTCAGGGCCTCCTGCAGCTGCTCCATGGCACTGGAGATCTGCCAGAGAACACCACCAGCTCAGTGACCGTTCCCAAGGCCCATGCCCCCCACCAGGACTTTGGAGCTAGGCGCCATCAAGGGGACACAAGACTCAAGTGAGACCCTGGGCACTGGGAGAGGGGCTGGTGCTCTGGTGACAACACATGCTCCCAAGTCACATGGCAAGACGGATCTGCTACCCCAAGCCAGGCCCAGGAAGCCTCCCCTGTCCCCACCGGTTAGTGGAGAGGCGCAGGTGTGCGGTGCAGTGCAGGAGATCTGGTAGCCGCTGGGAAGCACTTCCCAAGCCGGAGGACTGAGGGTCGTAAGGGGAGGCCACCAGGCCACTAGTTACAGACCCAGAGGTGGCCAGGCCCTCTTCTCTGAGCTGGCCCATATAGTGACAGGGGCTGACAAGTAAATGTGCCTCCTCCTCAGAGGCTCACAGTGGCAAGAGCCACTCTGGGGTCAGATGGGGACATGGATTCCAGCTCTGCTAGGTTCTAGCTGGCACCCTAGGGCCAGGACTTCACCCCTCTGAGCTGAAGTTCTTATGCTGCAAAATGAGAACAGCCATACCCATTACAGTGGCTGAGGGGACGTGGACAAGTGCTTTGCAGAGTACCATGCACATTTGGAATGCCTTTCCTTCTTCAAGCCCTCAACGCCTGGCAGTTAGTGACCAGGTAGGATTCTTCCTTCTGGTCCTGAGAGATGTGCCGTCTCATGCTCTCACATCTGCCACTTGCATCAACTTCTGTGACTGTCCACGTCCTCCCAGGAGCCTCGTGAAAGACTTGCTTCTTATCAAACCTCAGACACTATAGCCCACCCCACCATGCTCCCCGAGGGGCCTATGGTGCAGGCCTTGGGGTTTCTTAACTGGGGTAGATGGGCTCTGGGTTAGATGCCTGGGTTCTGGGCTGGCCCAGCCAGTGCCCTGTGACTGGGCTGAGGAGAGCCTGAGGTCCTCAGGTATAACTGAGGCCAAGGGCCTCCTCACTGGATGCAGGGCTAACCCAGGTCGGTGGGGTGGGTGCAACAGCACCCATATTAGCCAGCACTGCTTGTCGCCTGACCACGAGCAGGTGGGGCTCTGCTGGCTTCTCTCCAACTATGTGGAGTCCCGCTGTGTCCCTGCCAGTGCAGGTGAGGACTGTGCTGCAGGAGTCAAGCCTGCCTGCTGTCCCCAAGCAGTCCAGAGTCCACGCTCACTGGGCCAAGGCCACTGAGAGGTCCTACTTCTGAGGCCAGGTGAGGCACAGAGCATTGAGGACCCAGGCACACACGTGGGTCAGCGACTCAAGGGCCTGGGACAAGCTCTGACTCTTTCCTGAAAGAGAATCTGCCGGGCGGGTGACTGTCTGGTCTCATTCTCGGTACCAATGTGGGGAAGGAAGGCGGGCCTGCCTGGAGAGCTGCGGGTGGTGGTGGTGGTCCCCATGGGGTGAAGGTGGTCAGTGGGTGGGAGCCCCCCATCAGGCCCCAGAGGCCAAGCCTGACAGTGGTATCCACAGAGTCAGGGAAAAGCACTTGGCTGCCCCGATCTGTGGAGAAAGTTTGGTGGTAGGTGAGGACACCAACAAACACTTATCAACCTCTTGTCAACCTCTTGCAAGTCTGACACGTTCTAGGGGGAAGGAGGGCAGAGAACGGTCTGCCCACCATGTGCCTGTCTTGAGTCAGGGGCTGTACCACATTACCCGACTTAATCCCACTGAGTCGTCTGAGGAGGAGTTTGAAGGTGCTCACGTAACAGGTAAGGAAATAGAGGCTCACAGAGGTCAGGTCACTTGCAAAACGTCACACAGCTGGTAAAAGCAGTGGTGCCAGAGACCTGGGGGTTAGGAACTGTTAGGACTCACCTGTCGGACGAGGGCCAGCTGCAGGGAGACATAGAGGATGACCTGGGGGTCGCCAGGTGCCAGCTGCTGGGCTCTGTATGGAGAAGGGAGCAGCAAGTCAGTCGCCAGGGGCTGAGCGACCAGTGTGTGACAGGGGCCTCCAGCACACCAGCATGCTGTGGGGCGAGTTGCTGGGGATTCTGCCTGGCCCTGCTTAGAACAGGGACCAGCTGGGAGGTTATGGCTTGGGCACAAAGCCACTAGTGGGGGCAATAGGCTCCTAGAGGGCTGGCTCTGGCTGGGGTGGAGGGTAGGAGGGGGAGTGGCGGCACGGGTTGCTGGGGAGGAGGAGGATTGGGGGTGAGGGAAGCCTGTCAACTCTGGGCAGCTGTTGGCCTGGCTGTGGCCTCATGCAGAGTCTGGAGCTGCCCTCTCCACCACGGGACAGAAAGGAACACCTTCCTGAGGGTGGAGGGGCTGGGGACGGCCTCTCTGGGCAAGAAGCCTCAGGAATGAAGAGGTGGCAGAGGATGGAAGGAAATGCTCCCCTATCCTAGGTGCCTAGGATGGGACTGTCCGACCTCCCTGGGCTCGGGAACCACCTGCCTCCGAAGGGAGTCAGATGCACTACATATTCCAAGGAGGCTGGCATAAGGAGTCTGGGGCAGGCCCTGCCCGGCAGCTTCCACATGGGTGCTAGGGATGAAGGTATGGGGGACAAGACACACAGGGCTGAGGAAGGAGTGGGGAGCCATGCTGGGGGTGGTGGAGACAGCGCTCAGCCAGCTGTGGGTCTGAGGGAGGAAGGGCCAATGCTGGGGGAGGGGCTTCTCTGCCTCTCGGCCTCCCACCCCTACCTTCTGGACCCTGGGCTGCCAGCAAATCTCGGTGGAGCGGGGAGGGGGCGGTATGGGTGGGGGATCCTCACAGTGCCTGAATTTTTGAGCTCCTGCTATAGGTAAGGCACTGGGCAGGGTGCTTTTCCTAATTTATGTCAGGTATTTATCACAACGATCATGGGTTATTATTCCCATTTTAGAGCCATGACTCAGGAGGGTTGGGGCTGAGCCTGGGGTGGGGACGGTCCACTGGTGCTGAAAGACTCAACCCCCTGCCCCCCCAACCCCAAAGGCCTGCCCTGCTTCGTCTGTGAGCTCTCAGAGCCTCGGCTTCCTGGTCAATAACATGGGGACGGAGATCTTGGCCCCGTCACACCAGAGGGTCCTCTGTGCTGTGACCGCCTGTGCCTCCGAACCGCTTGGGCCCCTCACCTCTCCAGCGTCTGCAGTGCTTTCCGGTGCAGCTCATCCTGCTTGCTTTTCAGCGTGGCTGCAGGAGACAGGGTGGAGACAGCTGTGAGGGGGTGCTGAGGTGTGCTGGCCCAGCCCTGCCCCGCTGCAGGGAACATGGGCTCTGCACAGAGAGGCCCCGTCAGGCCCTGTTGGCAAATGCTGGTGCTCAAGCAGCTCCAAACGGATGCCGCCCACTGCTCTGGTTAGAGGGAAGGTGCGAGGTGTCCGCCTGGCTCCAGCCTCCAAGCAGGGCTCTTGCACATCAGGCCCTTCCCTTCCACTGTCGTTTCGCCACCTGGGCCAACCTGACCCTCTCAAGGCCTGAGCCTGGAGGAAAAGGTTCCCACTTTCATCCTGGCCACAAGCCTCCCTGGGCTTCCTTACCTACAAGGCTGCCACTTCTTTTTTAACCATTTTAACAAATTTTCAGTGTATAGTTCAGTGGCAGTAAGTCCATTCACAATGTTGTGTAACCATCACCACCATCCATCTCCAGAGCTCTCATTACCCCCAACAGAAAGTCCCCACTCACTGAACACTAACTCCCCTCCCTCCCTCTGGATTTCCGCCACCCAACCCCCCGCCGCTCCAGTAACCTCTGTTGTACTTTCAGGGGCCGATGCCTATACCATGTTTAGTCTAGGGGAGCTGTCACCCCCTTCCCCTCAAGCTCCAAGGAGACAGAAGTAGGTGGCTGCCTGACTCGTGGGAGCCCCACGGCTGAGCTGGCAGGACTGGGGAGAGAGTGCTAGGCTCTGGGTAGCAGGAGTGAAGCCCCTCTGCTAAGCACAAGCATTTATTTATTAAACGCCTGCTGGGTACCCAGCTCTACACATGCATAGAGGAGGATTCCAAAGACCCCAGAAGATCACAGCAGTGCTGAGGGTAAAGGTGAACCAGAATGAGGTGGAATGCAGGGTCAGGGCTGGTAGCCATTACAGCTGCCGGCACCTCTGCGGAGTCCCAGGGCCAGAGGGTGGCACAGGCTCTGCCAGGAGCTGGCCCGGGCCTTGAAGGGTGGGAAGAACTGGTGGACGAAGAGGGCGCCCCTAAGAGTGGTGTAGTCTGGGCAAGAGTGCACCTGGGACTGAGAGGTGTGTGTGCGTGCACACCTACCCAGAGGAGCCCGTGGGGTGTGCTGGGAGGTGGGCGCTGATGGAACAAGAGGCCTGGGGGGCCAGGGTCACCCCAAGCAGAGGTTCTGAGGTGGCACTCACCGTCGGTGGCCTGCAGGCTGTAGGTGAGCCCCAGTGCCAGGTAGCCCTTGGAGAGAAACTCCCCAGCTTCCTCCCCAAGGTTGATCACCATCGTGGCAAAGCGCTCGGCCTCCTCCAGCTGTGAAGAGGAGAGACACAGTTTACTGGGAGGGCTTCACTGGCCTCAGCATGCAGCCCACTCACAGTCCCAGCCCCGATCACTCAGGAAGGCAGGTCCTTCTGTGTGCGCAGCATGACCAGAGAGGCCAGGCGGCGTGTCTGAGGCCATGCAGCCAGAGTGGAAGGATCACAGCTGTTACCTCTACCTGTGACTCCCAGGACCCCTTCACCCACCCTGGGGCCTGCACTCAGGGCCACAGGGCAATACGTCTCTCACAGAAAGCTTCCCTCGCCCCAGGGACTGCTGCCTCCCATCACTTGCCCTGATGAGAGCACGGACCCAGGACAAGGCCAGTCTGTGCCAGCTCCTTTCCTCATCTGGCCTCTGTAGGTCCCTGGGTCTGTCCCTGCTCGGCAGAAGGAAACCGGGGGCAGGGGGTACAGGCAGGGGTCTGAGACTGGCCTGGGGGACACTGCCCACCCTGCAGAGTGGTCGGGCTGCCACTTCTGCTCTGCCTGTGAGCTCACTCTCTGACACAGAGAACTCAACTTCTTCAGGGGAAAAAGGCCTGGGGCTGTTTTTGTCCTATTCCAGTTGGAAAGGGATCAATTGGCACAGGTCGCGTGGGCTCACATAATCATACACGACATGTGACACAAAGACAGGGGCATCCACAAGGCAGGCCTCCCGAGCCCTCTGGGTGACCCTGGCAGCCAGGCTGGTCGGGGAGGCAGAGGACAACTGGGGGCCTCAGCCATGCCCACTCACAGCCCACAGGCCTCTAAGAAATGCCCCCGCCCCCCTGCAGGCCCAGGAATGTTAACTGCCTACATGCTTGGCGTGGCAGTGTACCCAAGTCTGTGTCACCAAGAACAAAGAAGGGGGCTTAACAAATCAGTGCCAAAGCCCACTGCCACGCACAAGGCCCCCTTGTGTGGGTGTCTTCCCTCAGGAGAGGCCCACGAAGTCAACCAACCAGGGAGCAGAGTCACACCTAAGGTGGCTTCTAGCCAACCTAGTGTGCCCTGCCCCACTCGTGTCCCTGCCTAGGCCCAGCCCCACTCCCTTGGGAGAGGGGCAGCTCTGTGCATCTTGTGGTCTGACCACTGGTCACAGCTGGGGGTAGAGGGGACAATGGACTCTCTCTCCCTGGAGTGTGCAGTTGAGATGCTGAGACAGAGCCCAGCAGCGTGGAGAAGTGAGCTGAGCTGAGTCCACCATCCGGGCGTGGCTGTGTGAGCTGCCTGCAAGAAGAAGGCTGACGGAGCCAAGAGCCCAGTCAGTGAACAGAGAGGGAAACGATGAAACCAAAGTCCAACAGAGCCCGAGAGGGGAGCCGACCGCCCAGAGGGAGATAGCCGAGGGGGGCTGAGTCCCTCCAGGGCCCAACCACCAGCCCTGACACACGCTGACCAGGGCGTGGGCAACCTCCAGGTTGACAGGCTGGTCATTAAAAAAAAATGAGGGAGCCGGGGAGCTGGGCCTCTGACACCATCAGAGCCGAGGATCTGGGGTTCAAGGGGAGGCAGTAGCTTAGGAAACCCCACAGCTACCTGCTGCCCGCTCCCCAGCCCTGACTGGCTGGGTAGGGCCAAGGCTGGAGATGCTGAGATCTGTCTCCAGAGCGCCAGGCCCTGCAGGACTCAGGAGGGCTAAAGGGGCCTGAAGTCGGAGCCAGGTTGGGAGGAAAGCACAGGCCACTCGACACCAGCTCTGATCCTGGCACCCAAGAGCCATGGGACCTTCAGCAAGTCACTTAGTTTCTGGGCCCCAGAGATCCTCATCTGCACAGCGTGGAGTTGCCTTCAACTGTTCCTCCCTACAAACCTCCACGGAGCCCTCTGTGGCCCCAAACTCTGTGCTGGGCCCAGCTGGGGCTGCCCAGTGGCAAGAGCGCAGGATGCCTGGAGAGCTCACACGGGACCCTGCGGGCCGACACAAAGGAGGGCAAGATCCCGCAGAATGAGGTGGCTCTTAACTAAGGCTACACTGTGTGAGGCTGGCATGGGATATGGGAGCTTTAACAGAGGGGCTGACACGTGGCTGGGGGTGTCCAAGGAGGCCTCGTGGTGGGGGTCGGGGGCAGCAGGAATGGCGGGAAGGGTGAGTGAGCAAACGGCGCCTTTTCTCCTGCCTCACATCCCATTGCGGACGCGACTCCTCGCACAGTCTTTGGGCCTCATTATGCCTCATGCAAAAGGAACGGGCTTTTTTATAAACCTCCAAGTACAAGTTATAAAAAGAATCCAGAAACCTACTGCACTCTAAGTGTAAACACTCTTCCCATGTCCTTCTACTTGGCCAACTGCAGCTTCTACCTCCTGCAGCCCACGTAGAGAGGGTGCTGGGAGGAAGGCTCCGCGATGACTGGCAAGCAGGGAAGAGTTACCGCCCGGTTTAAGCACATCACATTCTGGATTAATAGAGCTCACCATCCTTGAGCTTTAAAAAAAATGAAAACGCACATCCTTGGCTTGTCCAACTTGTGGTCCACTCTGACCCCCAGGCCAGCAGCCTTCCGTCACCAGCACTCGCCAGCCTGAAGTCCACGTGTTTAAAACGGTCACTAAGCATGGCGTCTGTCTCAAATCGAACTCACGAGGCTTCAGTGCACCCGCTTCCTACATGGTGAACACTGTTTTGATTTCCATTACCGGAAACAAAGCAGCTTTTCACACGTGGAGCCAACTCAGTGATTATAAAGAAAAGAAATAAAATCGGGTCTATTAAGTATGACAATATATAGTGATAAACAACCCCCAAATGCATATGCATTTTAAGTATAAAATATATTTTGAAACTAAATATATATACTTAAAGAAAACATGCATACATATATATAGAGAGAGAGCATGAGTGAGCATGTGCGCACAATTCCCTATCATCTAAGACAAGAGTTGGGATTCCTAAAGCCCTTGAGAACGTGGCTTTTCCACCTTTGTCCTGAAGACTATAATCCAACCTAATCCAAATCCAGAGTTAGCTCCGCACCCATGAACAGCTCTCTCTGCTCTGGGGCCAGACTCGCTGGGCTCAAATCCCAGTGTGGCTCTCTACCGTGTGACCTTGGGCAGCTCACTTCATTTTGCTGTGCCTCCATTCCCTCTTCTGTGAAATGGGGATAATAATTGTCTGCTTCACAGGGCTTCTCAGATGACATGGCGAATGCTCAGAGCAATGCCTGAATAAGTATAAACTGTCTTCGTTAGTTGTAATTTTATAGCTATAATTAGTTCAATCTTCCAGGATTTTTAGTCTCAACCTGATAGATGTACAAGTGCCATCTGACCAGATCCCTCCCCTGTACTAATGATCGCAGCGACAAATCAAGAAGTGACATCAAAGACCCTCCTGAATCCAGACAGGGAACACGATTGCCTGCTTTTGTCTCTGCCTGGCCCTTAGTCACCGGAGAGGAGTGACCGCATGAGGGCAGGCTGGTCCTCCAGAGCCCTAGGTGGTCCGCTGTGCCAGACTGCCCAAACCCCGACCCCCGACCGGTGGTCCAGGACACACACACACTACACACTACCTACCCCTTGTCCCAGCACTCACCCCCACTGTGGGGCACACGTGGATATTTTCTATCCTCTTCTCTAACAGTCTGTTTCCATTTTTCAAGCAGTTCTATTTCACAACCTGCCAATGGGTGTCAACCTGGGTTGAGCTGCCCAGCGCCTGCCCATCTATGCCCACTCTAGCCGTATCTTTCTCCCATGCAAGACCTCATTGGCCCTTTCCAATCTCCAGACGCTTCCTCCTGTGGCTTCAGAAGCAACTGCACGTAGCTCTGTGGCTGTGGTTCCTGCTTCTGCAAGACCCACTCAGGCCACAGCACTGGGCCCTCCATACTCATCAAAATACTGTAGGATGAGGGGTCTTCTAAATTATTTTTAATCATTCCCTTCCCAATGATGCACTGCTTTTAATGTCTCCTTTACCATTGGCAGCCATGTAGCTTTGCAAAAACCCAGATGGAGGTCCTTGGCCTCCCTTGCAATTCTAGAGTGAGTTGGTGCTCACCTGACCTTTCCTGGCATGGTGGCCACCTGGTGGGATGGGTGTTTCACAGTTGAAGGTTCTGATGCACAGGGAGCTTAGGGGACCCACCCAAGGTCACCTGACTAGCAACTGGCAGAACTGCATTTCCAACCCAGGTCTTCTGATCTATGGCTGGCTCTTTCTGAGCTGCCCGAATCAAGGCTGTCCTCTGTGGTTCTCCCTATTTCTTCTCTCTGACCCTCTGGGGAAAGATGCAGTGGAGGATGTCATGCTTTTTGCATCCCAAAAGTAGGAAAAGTGACTTTACAAGTTCCTGCCTCTCTCCAGGTGTCCTAATTTGGTCCCCACCTAAGACTGGCCTCGGCTGCACATACTGCTCACTCACAGGCTGCCTCCCTCCTCGCGCAGCCGGCCAGAGAGGTCATCCCCGGGGATCTTCACCCTCCTCCTCCCTTCCTGGGAACTGGAGAGAGGTCGCTTCTGAGCCTGCAGAGCTTGTTTAAAGAGCAGCTCCAGTCTCTCCCTAGGCCCGTCCCACAGGGCCCGGGACCCATAGTTCTCTGCTCCACTGAAAATGCACTTTTGTGCTCCGGGGAGGAGCAGGCACTCTTCCCAATCCCCACAAGCTGATGGTGGCAGAGCTTTCCTCCCCAACTCATCAACACTTCATCCCTCACCCTGGCTCTGCCCACCCCTGAATCTGAAAAATGAAGGCAAAGACACAAAAGCACATCCCTTCCGGGAGCCTGCTCTTTCGAAGAGGCTGTTGCAGGGACAGCTGCCATTTACCTGGTACCTGCAACATGCTAAGTAGAGACACTCCTCAGTCTGGTGTTTCCAGGTTACAGGTGAGGCACAGCGAGGGTGAATCCCTCCCCTAAAGTCACATAGCACTAAGTGGGCAGGCAGGGATTTGAGCCCCATCCTTTCTGCCTCAAAAGCCTGCACCCTTTCTACCACCCACACAATCCCGTCAGGCGAAGAGGCCCAGAGATGGTACCACCAAGGAGGAGCACGGCCTGCTTGCTTCATAACCTCCTCTCCTTCTTTCTGCGCACGGCACACAGCACACGTGCACTAGCCCACCTCCATCCTCCCAGAAAAGAGTCAACGCTTTACATCACAGGGATTCTAAATGACGGCCTTGGGAGGGATATTAGAAAATATTTACATCTCCCTCTTCTTCTCCCGCCCCAAGTAACTGGCTGGGGACCCTGGCAGGACGCTGGCCATGCCAAAGCAGGCCACACATGACTGTCACCCAGGGGAGCTTCAGGCTAAGCCTGAAGTCCCACGGCTGCCCCAGCTGCTCCCACCCCACTGCAAATGCCCTATCAACCAGCGTGCAACCATCCCTCCGCCGCCCCCCTCCCTAACCACCTCCAGACCCAGAGCCAGCCTGGGATGTCCCACACTGGCTCTGGCATATGGACAGGACGTGGGGACAGCAGGTGCTCCGCCTCTGGGCACACGGCCACCCAGTCCGGTTCTATCCAGCACAACCCGTTTTTCAAATGTCCCAGTTTCAGCCTCCCTTCCTGCAGCCTGGGCCAAGCTGCCCACCCCTGGATTTCTGTCCCCTGCTAACAGAGCTTGGCCGGGCAACGGCTGGGCCTGCCGGGGACTGATGTGAGTTGGCACAGTTACGAAGATAGGGGACAGAGGTGATGTGAGACATCTTTCAGGATCCCTGCCCTGCCCCGAGCACTAGCTCCCCTCTGGGTGCTGTAGTCGGACCCACTCTTCCTGCTGGAAGTCTTGATAACAGAGGGTGCGGGGCCGTCTCTCCCCTGGCCTCCTTGGAGAACAGGCTGCCCTCAGCTACCAGCAGCCTGCTTTCAGCCCAGTAGCAACCCTGGGAGCCAGGGAGAACCACTGAACCAGATGCACACCCCCCACACCCGGCCCTCCTGGCCAGCTGGGGCAGGTATTGTTCTATAAGATATCAGTGAACACCTACTATGTGCAGAGTTCTGTGTGGGGAAGAGGGGCTCAGGGGGCAGGACACAGTGAGTGAAGAAGCTCCCTGTCTAATTGGGAAGGCAACTTCCATATGAGGCAGAACCTGGTGCCCTGTGTCTGTGCTCATCAGCAAGTAGGATTCACCCAGTGAGCACCAGGCGTCAAGCCTGGGCTGGGGTTTCAAGAGGGAAGAGAGACAGGCCCTGCCCTCCAGAAACACCAATGATTACCATGGGAGGTGCTAAGTGTCCAAGGCAGGTATAAGCGAGGCTTTAGGGAGCTGCAGAGGTGAGGTTTTGGTCAGGGAAGGCCGCCAGAACCGCCCCCGACCCCGCAGGACCCACACTAGCCTGCACCCGATTTAAACCCAGGCTCCAACCTGCCCCCAACCCAAACATGCTCTCAGCCGAGGTTAAACAACTCATCCTCCTCCCCGATTCTGATGACAAGTCTGCGTGCTTAAGTTTCCTTTTGGGCTTTTCTATTTATGTTGTCATTGATTACTTTGCTCCTAACTCATCTGATTTCAATTTGGACTGATTTGATCCTAATTTTATTACCATGTAATCTGAATGCACATAATTACTGTAATTATGCTGCTGAGGGAAACAGCTCCTCCACTGCGGGAAGCCCTAAATTTAGGACTTCCTGGCAAGGGCGGCCGTTGGCTGGGTGGACCCACAGACACCTCAGAGCTGGCAGCCTTTGGGCGTGCAGATGCCCTCCCCAGCCCCACCTCGGCGAGGTGGGTGTTTTGGGCTTCATCTCAGTGATAGGGTTGAAGCCCCTCTCAGGAGCCCTAGGAATAAGTAGGACTGTGAGCTAGCGGTTGGAGAGCCCACCCTCACTGTGTTCTCCAGCTCGTACCGCCACCCTCTGCTGCACTGCTCAGCCTGGGTGGCTCCTTTCTGCCAGCGCCCACGTGCCACCCACATCCCAAGGCTGCTGTCCCTCTAGGGTGCAAGGTGCCAGCAGTCTCCCAGAAAAGACTTGGGGAGCAAGAGGTTTCCCTGCTAATCATGGGGCTGGGGAAAGCAAGCTGTGACAGAAGGGCTTGCCGTCAGCCTGTGAATTTTTCCCAGGATTCCAAGCCTAGTCCAAGGCTTCTCCCTCCAGGAAGTCTCCCTGACCCATCCAGCTCTCTCCATACTTTGTCATTTATATCACCCTCACATACACAGCAAGATGGACATGTCCCTGTCTCGTGCCCACCTGCTGCCATCCTCTTGCAGGAAGCTGCCAGGACCTGGGCCCTGCTGCCCGGCCCCCGAAGCTCACTTACCCAGTGCAGGGATCCGATGCAGACCTTGGCGGCCATCAGGGGCACGGTGGGGTCCGAGGGCCGCAGCTTCACACACTCCCGTAGCAGCGACACAGCGTAGGCCCACTGCAGAAGAGCAGGCAATGCCATCATGCACAGCCCTAGGTGGCAACCGACCGGGCACCTCCTGCACAGTGGGGGAGCTCCCAAATTGCCAGCCCTTGCTCTGCGCCCCTTTCCTCCCAAGGGCCAGGAAGAGGGCCCCGTAGGAGCCCAGACAGTGTGGGCAGGCAAGTCCCTCCTGGGCCTCCGTTGCCTCATCTGGAGAATGGAGGCTGTGACCCTTGCCCAGAGTGAGATGACAGCAGCTAAGGTGACAACAGGTGGAAGCTCCTTAAAAGGAATTCAGATGTGAACCACATACATGTGAGAGGGGGAAAGGGGCTCTCTTAAACCTCTGAGTCCAATGCTCTTGGGGGAATCAATGATGAGATCAGGCCCAAACCACGTGGGGACATGGAGGCAGGGCAGTGGTGGGAGTGGGGTGGAAGTGTAAAGGCTGGCAGACAAGGAGAGAAACCAAGACGGCAGAGCCAGAGAGGACCTCCAGACTGGGATCCTCGGCCATGGAGATGGGGTCCCACTGGGCCCACTGAGGGTAGCCGAGTGTGGACGGAGGGCCAAGGCGGGGACGGCATCCAGAGCCAGGCAGGGATATAACTAATCACAGCAATGAGAAGAACACCGGCAACACTTATCTAGATCTTACTAGGGACCAAACACAGCTGTAAGTCGGAGGGCCAAACTGGCCCTCTGCCTGCTCCTGTGAGTCAATATTGGAACTCAGCCGCGTCCACTCACATACGTCTTATCTGTGGCTACTTCCATGGAGCTAAGGCAGAGTTGAGTAGTTCCCACAGAAACTGTTCGACCTGCAAAGTCAAGCATGTAACTCTCTGACCCTTTAGAAAAAGTCTGCTGACCCCTGTTCCGAGTGCTTTATAAATATTAAGGCATTTCATTTTCACAACTCTGCTATGAGGTAGGTGCTGCGTCCCTATTCACAGACGAGGTAACAGAAATGCAGAGAAGTTAAGTAGCGTATTCAAAGCCACAAGGCCCACAAGTAGCTGAGCGGGTGTTTGAATAGTCTGGCTCTTAGCTTGTATCCACTGCCCTGTCCTGTTTCTGCGGTGCCTATTTTGGCCAGAGAGGAGGCCTCTGTGTCCCCCCATCCCCCACACATACTCACTCAAGGCTGGAACCTTTTGAATGAGTCCAGTACTTTTCCACGACACTCAGCAGTGATCCTCGCCACCCACCACCCTGTGTGTACACACCCCTTCCTATGTGAACCCCAGGTAGGCAGGGATATGTGTCTGGAACTTCAACAGTTCCCATGTATGGCTCCCTATCGTGGGCTGTGTTCCTCACCATAATCAGCTCTCTCCCTCCCTGGCACCTCCAGAGGTGATGCCGAGGAACCGGGGACTCGCCCAGCCACAGCACGGTGTGAGGGACTGGCAGATGCAGACCTGCGACCCCTGCCTCTCTTGCACTACCCATCCTTTTGCCACTAGCTAAGGAAAAAGAGCTTTTCTCAGCCCAGATGTGATAGATTTCCCTGGGCTCTGGGCTCAGGCGTACTAGGCCAATACCAGATGTCCCAGCCAATAGCCTGCTCTGTGCCCAGCAGTGGGCAAGGGTTAGTGGAGTCTCTGTGGGAACGGGGAAGAGGCCCTGGCTCTTGGTTGTCAGGAAGGCTAGGGAGAGCAAATACCACCATCCCCCACTGCTCTCTCAGGAAACATGAAGACCACACATAATAGGGTGTTAGCAGACAGGCTCTGGCAGGCTGGGAGATTGCACAGGGTGCCCTGTGAGGGCTGGAGCAAGGGAGGCTGCAGGAGGCACTTGAAGGAGCTGCCAGGCCATCCGCCTCTTCCGAGACCCTGTCCTGTGAATGCTGCTCCCAGCACTCTCAGCGCGGTCCCTCCGGCCACAGCCCCAGCAAGCTTCAAGGCCCTTCCAGGCCTCCTTCGCTGGCTGCTGACCTCTGCATCCTTAAAATACAGCATTCTCTAGCCCTGACCCCCCAAATTCACGTCTACCCCTGCACAGACCACGGACGCTGCTATTTAAGGGCCATCTGCGGACTCTGCAGTCAGAGCAGCCGGCTCTTTTCTTTTTTGTCATGCTGGTTACCTAGCAACGCAGCCTATGTGCTTGCTGAGGAGACCAAAAGAAAGAGCGGCCTAAATCGTGCCATGGAACTCATCCTTCCCTCCTGCAGGCTGAAGTGCCAGAGGTATTTATATCTGCCTGGCCTCACCTCCTGGAAGACCTTTCGGGCACAATCACAGGTACCGAAACTTAGGATCTGAGAAACCTCCGAGGCCTGGCCAAGCAGGCCGACCGATCTGGTGGGCAGGGTTCCTGAGGGCGGTGGAGAGTGTGCTTCCGGGACAATCCCCTGCTGCACCAAATGCAGCGGTGAGTGTAGCCCAGGGTCTCCGGCCTCCTGTGTGAGGAACACACCAATCACCCCACTCCCCATCTTGAGCCCATTCTCGTGTGCACCTTGCTGGTGTGTGAAGGAGCTGGGCAGACACCAGCTCCCTGGATCCTGGGATGTACTAGGCTGTGATTGGACCCCTCTGAGCCTGGTTCTTCTCAGTAAGGAGGTGGAAGACGCCACCCCTCCCAGGCTAACATGACACCTTCTCCTGAGCCTGGGGCCTTCCAGGAGCAACTGCAGAAATTAAAGCCAACTCCTGCGTGTGATACATTCTTCTGAGCAGTGGTCCCCGGCTTTCCTTAGCATCTCACAGGGACCCGTGACTCAGAAGGCCGAGGACCCCTGCCTGGACCCCTAGCCTGGGCCTCTCCTTCTGGTCCACCCTCACTATGACAAAACTAGAGGTATTTTCTGTTTCCTGGGGACAGGAAGAAACTGTCACATGCTACTATGAGCTGCCTGCCCAGGCTCCATGTACGCTCCAGCGCCTGCTCCTGCTTCCCTATCTCTGTTCTGATCTCTCCCTGAGCCCTGACAAGGTCCTGCTAAGCACGGAGCCAGGGCACATCATGCCACGGCTTCGTAGGGGAGGGGGAAGAGGTTTGAGAGGACAAGTGCCAGGCGGGGCGGGGGCAGGGAAGGCTTCCCACTTGATTCTCGGCTGTGTTTCCCACATGCCAGGCTGCAGCACCTGCTCTCCTTCCCTCTCCCTGCCAGGACCCAGCCTGTACACCCCCCATAAATGATGGAGGAGCTGGCAAGCCTAGGAGGGCCCCCCCGGAGACGGCTGCGGGGCTAGAAATGGCAGGTGGCACAGATGGGCGGGCGGGCAAGGAATTCCCTCAGCCCCATGAAAGGGCCCTGGGTGTTTACAGCTCTTAGAATGATCTGCGAGCTCATGCCATCTTATTTCCTGCCTTCGAAGCATCCTCAGTTCCAAGAGCCCCAGCACCCAGCCCCGGAAAGCTTTTCCGATCATGTCACCACTTAAAATAGAGGCTTACGTAAGTGTGATTCTCATCCGAGGAAAAATGAGGGGTGTTAAAACAGGAATTGGTGGGCGGAGAGCAAATGCAGCCCTTCAACCCGAGATATGGTCAGTTCCAAGTTCATGGTCAGGTCCTTTCCTGACTCCATGCTCGGGGGGCAGGAAGACAGCTACAACCCCAATGAAACAACATTCCCCTTGCTGGAACCTACTCCCCAAACTTGTCTCATGCCGTGTACCCATCAATTCCCCTGAGGAACTGCCCCAATGCCCCATGTGTGAACACGTCCTCAGAGAAAAGCCCCCCCAGATGCACACTTGCACATCTGGCACACTCGTAACTCGTGTGTGCACACTGGATGCACACTGGGGGCTGTGAGTGACTCCTGTGCCCTCACTCTCCTGGAGATGAAAATCAGCTGCTTGATGACATTTCTCAACACCTGCTTGCCTGCCTGCCGTCCCCTGCCTCCCCCTCTGGGAGGGACCAAGGAGAGCAGAGTCCCCTGAGAGTGATGTGCAGCCCCCAGCCTTACCTTTCCACAAGCCACCATGGAGAGTGCCACTTGGTACCAAAGGTGAAATTCTCCACATGCAAACTTCATGGCCCGCTCCAGGCACTGGGGGCAGGGAGACGTCTGGTCAGCACTTCCCTGCCAGGACACCCCCCTGCCCAGCCCACTCTTCCAGGGTAATCGCGGCCCAAGTCACCGCCCTCGGGAGGCTGCGGGAGGCCCAGACTTGGTTCTAGCTAGAAAACTCCAGGGGAAAGCCATCGTGCACCTGGCATGCTGTTATCCCACACAAGTCTCTCACCCTCTCTGACCCTCGGCTCCCACCTCCACAGCATGTGAATGATCCCGCGGGGCAATGGTGAAAAGCAAATGAAACGAGATTTGTGGAAGGACTTTCAAAATGGAGACATTCAATGAAAATGTAAGAGCCAACACTTGTTAATATTGAGCACGGCGTCGCTCTCAGTGGTTTACGTGTCTGAACTCATTTACTCCTCCCGACCACCCTGTGAGGTGGGTCACCTGATTTCTCAGATGAGGAAGCTGGGGCCTGAATGACTTGCCAGTCACGGGGCCTGGAAATGGCAGAGCAGGCCGACTGCAAAGCCAGTGGTTAGGGTGCCGCCAAAGGGTAAAGGCTCCTCTTCATCCTGCTGTTTGTTCTCTGCGCCCATGGAGAACACCTACTGCTCCACTGGCCTGGCCAGTCCTGGGCAGCCTGCACCAGGGGATGCCTGGTGAGACCTGACAGCCCCCAGCAGAAGGGGTTCTAGGGGCTAGAGGCAGAGGCTGCCAGTATATGAGGACAGGATTCCCACATGGCCACGGTCAGGTGAGGAGGGGGGCGGGGCACAGGGCCAGACAACACGCACTGGAAGAGCTCAGAGGCCTGGGGTCACGTGCTGGCTCAGCACGCACTCCCCGCGCCTTCTCAGGCAGAAACCAGCTCTCCGGGCTTCGCCTTCCTCGTGGTAAACTTGAGAGAACACCCCTTATCCTCCCACATTAAAGCAGGGGATCACCTTAGAAAGCACCTTGTACGGAGCCTGGCGTGAGTGGGGCTTGGCGGGTGGCACAGTCCCCCTTTCAGGAGCCCTCCGCAACACGCGGAAAGAGAATCTACTACTCAGTGGCTCATTCCTGTCACAAGGAGACAAGGGCCCCAAAGCCACCTTGATCTCAGCTTATACTGAAGATCTCAAAAATGTGTGTACCATGTGCCTTGTGGGCAGGAGCAGAAGAAAAGGGGAAACTCAGTACCCCTAGTCCCCCACCCCAAAGAGGCACCGCCCCCTGGGCACAGCCCACGCAGCACTGTCCCAGCAGGGTTTGCCCAGCAGACTGGGGGCATCTGTCTACACAGCTTAGAACCAGGCCAAGAGAGGAAGCCATAAAACATCGGTGTCATCTCTGGGGGAAACTGAGGGATGCATAGTTTTCTTCTTGTGCCTCTCTGTACAATGCTATGTGTTACTTTCAAAAGCAAAACACATAAGACCATTAGTAAAGCCAACAAGCACCCAGCCAGTGAAGGGTTGCTCCCTCGGCCCTGGAGAAGGAATGGTCCCAAGCCTGGCCTCCCCGGATCTCAGCTGCGCCCCGGCTGGGGGCAGGGAAGGGACGGTGGAGGAGGACAGCTGGTGGCTCCATCTGGTTTCCTCTGTGTGCCACCCGAGTCCCAGCTGGGACGGGCTGGCCGTACCTCAGAGAGCATGACATACTGGCCCCTCCTGCCCAGCGTGATACTCAGGAGGTCGTAGATGGCGGCGGCGTTCTGCAGGCTCACCGCCCGGTCCTGCTCCTGCTCCGGCGTCCGGCTCAGCACCACATCCCGAGTAGCCTGTGGGGGAACATGGGTTTGCAAAGGTGAGGACGGAACATAAACCTGTCCCCACAGGGCCCCTGCCTCCCAGGCCCAGGGACCATCGCCCTTTCACCACTGACCCAGGTTGGGCAGGTGGCCACCCTCCCAGAAACAGCCAGCTCCTTTCTCAGCCCCACGAAGGCCCTCTCCAGAGAGAGAAAGCCCTCCCAGGCTGGGGTGAGGGAGCCACGCTGAAGGCTCGAGCTCGGTAGGCAATGCTTTCTTCTGCAAAATTTCAAACCTACAGGGAAGTTGCAAGCCTAGAAGCATAACAGTAAACCCAACGGTTAACATTCACCACAACTGCTTTGTTTCTCTCTCTGATATGTAATAACAATCATGGTCATAAGTTATAGTGACAGGACCCTTTACCCCTCAACACGAGGGGACGTTCCTTTTAGAACCACAACGGAAACACGGAGTCAGGGAATGTGACACTGTCATCACTATCGCCCAATACCAGTTCATGTCCAGACTGCCGCCGGTCCCACTGATGACCTTTGTAGCCGTTTCCTTTTTCTCACTTTAGGATCCAATCCAGGCTCATGCCTTGCACTCAGGCGCCATGTCTCTGTAGAGCCCTTTCATCCAGAGGAGCCTTCAGCCTTGCCCTGCCTTTGGGACACTGGCAGTTGCCAGGAGTTAGGCCAGTTGTTTGGTGGAAGGGCTCCCTGTGTTTGTGCAGTAACTGCTCACTCAGAGAAACAGCTTCAGAGAATACGTGGAATTGTCTAGATCAGGTGGGTGGCTCTGCTGCTTGACTGCAGAGGCGAGCTCGGGCTGTGGGCCCTTGGCACCCCCTTCTCTTACCAAGTCCCTCTGACAAGGACCCCCACACTTCCTTTCCATCCCCCACAGGTCTATCCTTGACTCCTTCCAACCATGGAGCTCTCTCCTCCATATTCTTCCCCAAGTAATCTCCCCCAAACTTGAGGCCTCTGGGCAGGCGTCCAGAGCTCAGGAAGGAGTTCAGCAGCTCTGAGCTGCTCAGGAGGGAGGGCCACAGTCTGAAGGGGCCCTGTGCTCACCAAGCCCCAAATCTCACCATCAGCGACCCCGGATCCTCTTGTTCTGTGGCCTGTGGCCCTACCTGGGGACCCATACCTGGGGGTGGCACTCGGGCTCAGGAATAGCTGAACAGGAGTTATAGGGGTTTTTGAGCAGAGCAGCAACAGGGCAGGGACCCCACTTTCCAACACACACAACGAGAGCTGAAGCAAAGCTGAGTTCCAGCTACCCCCCACCCCCACTGGCTGTTCCCAGTATCTTCCCCTCTCCCACCTGTCCTTTGGCCGAGGGGTCTTTTCCCAGCATCTCCCACCCTCTCTAGAAGGTCAGAACCTCCTCCACACAGGACCTCAGACCAAGGATCAGCCTTCCTGACTGAGTAAGGGGAACTGCTGGCCCTTAAAAGCCAGACCCCTATGGTCAGCTCCAGACAATCCTTCCCATCACAGACAGTCCTCACATCCTCCCCCTGGGCAGGACTACCACCCCCTGACTCCAGGTCAGGGGCTAAGGCTTCCACATGGCTGCAGAGGCAGAAGCCCAGTGGCCTTTGGACTGCGGGCTCTGGACGTCCTGCTGTGCAGACCTGAACTGCATTCCAATAAAGGCTTCTGGAAGTCACAGTGCCTCTAAGACCCAAGGAAGTGGCTCACCTACAGGGGCATTTCAGGCAGAAGGCAGGCCAGTGGCCAGGGGTCCACAATAGGGGAGAGCTGCCCACTGCCACCATGGACATGGACCAGCCTTAGGAGAGGGCACGGGAGGCCAGGAGACCCCCAGAAGGGCTGGGCCCTGGTGCCAGCCTGGTAAACAAGAGCAGGTCAGGAGCTCGAAAGGGTTAAGGGAGAGGCGTGGAGAGGGAAAGTGCCAGAGAAACCCCCTCCTTCCCGGTGAAATCCACCCACACAGGCACCAGCAGGAAGGCAGAAGAAATTTTAAGGAGATGCTTGGCAGGAGCTGTTTCACTGAGCTGAGTAGGAACACAAAACTCCAGAACCTCTCTGTGCCCGGCCATGTTCCTCCCCACGCCCCCACCTCCAGCCCCCACCTCCAGCAGCCCCCCAACTGTGGCTGCCCAGGATGGGGCAGAGAGGCAGCTTCCACGAGGCAGCTTCGCAGGGTTACCGGGCGTTAGGGAACGAGAGGATGGGAGACACGGGCCCCACCCTCAGCAGCAGCACATGGGCCGAGTGGGATCTGAGCTAGGAGTCCGGCTGGAAAGCAGTCCTGATGGAGAGGAAGCAGGGCAGGCAGCCTGCAGGGCGGCTTTTCTGTGGGGCAGAGGGAGAGGTCTGGCAGGGCACATCTCGGATCTGGGGACCTGTCCATGCGGACCAGTCTCATTCAGGGCAGGTGAGCAGCGAGGGGTCAACAAACGTCTCAGCTCTGGTTGGTCTGTCCTTGAAGAGTAGCCCCTGCCAGAACCCAGCTCCCAACCCCCTCCAGAATGCTCCAGGATAAAGTCAAAGTCCTCCTAGCCCCAAGTGGGACGCCCCCTGCAGCTCTCTATCCTCACCCTGCGGCTCCCTATCCACCCCGCAGCCTACCATTGTTCCTTCCCTCCGCCAACTCGGACGCCTGCTGCCTCCTCACCACTCAACGAGAGCATCTGCCCCCTCAGTGACATCCTTGACTTATCTCTCCAGGCGAGGCTGGACCCCTTGTCTTCCCCTAACACTGGGCACCCACCTCGACCCTCACACATCCAACTGGTTCCCCAGTTCTTGAGGCAGGGATGTTTCTCTAGACTCCCAGGCCCAGTACAGGCTCACACAAAGCACTTTCCTCGGTTCACGTGCATGGAATGAGTGATATTTGAGAGAGAAACATTTCTGGGCCGAGTGTGGGAACTTCCTCCTGTCCGCCCTAGACCTTGACCTTTAAGAACACAGTGTCTCCCAATGTGGGCCTGATAGGAGGGAGGGGTGGATTTCTAGCACACTGGGAAGGAATTAGGTCATAAGAACAGGAACAGAAGAGGGGGTTGCAGCAGCATCTCCTCAGCTGAGAGCACCTTCCCAGGGGTCCTCAGGACATGAGGCCTGTGCCAAGAAGGAAGCGTGGTTCCCCAAAGGAAAGCCGAATGCAGAAGTTTGCCCTGCGGTTGCTATGGCTCTGGGGCAGGGCTGCGGTGAAATGCTCCAGTGCTTGCTGGGCTAGGCCTGAGTGTGTAACCATGGCAACAGGGTGGGGTGGGGGAAATGGGGCAGAAAGAAGGAAGCCTAAGCTGCTGCAGGAGCAACACGATCAGATTCGTGCGCAGCTCAGGGGCCAGAGTGAGCCTCAGAGGACAGGGCCCCAGACACTCTTGAGGGCTTCCAGCCCCTGCCCAGGGCGCCCCTGCTGTCCTGCTCCTTCCTTCCCCGGGGTTCACCACCATCAAGGTCCGACAATGCTCCCAGCTCCATCGGGAACCTGCTTTGAGCTAGTCCCAGTCACACTCTTTTCCTTCTACCATTTAAACGGTCTCACTAGAAAATCCTCCAGCTCAAACGCAGTGATGAATGTGAATGCACCTGTGACCCTTAAAGCAATATGGACCCTCAATTTTCTTCTCACCATCGTGGTCCTTACTGGTCTTGGAATCACGGTGGAATATCCTCCCTGGTTTCTCCCTGCATAACCCCCAGGCCCACCCCCAGGCCGCCAGCCTCTGGGGATGCCCAGCTCTTGTTTAACCCATGCATTTAACCTTGGGCAGGGTTCATGGGACTGTCCCTGCTGCTAGTTTTGGACACTCTGCCTGTCCTTCCAGGGGTGGCCTCCCCCAGACTAACGGACATTCATCCCAGGCCTTCCAGCAGGTCAGGAGAGACAATGCCAAAGACATGTGCTCCTCAATATGTCCCATCATCATGGCCAGCACGAACCACATCTGGTCTCTGGACAAATACCGGGGAAGCAAACACAGGTCTTATAAGAAGGTCCATGGGGATTGTGCATTTCCCCATGTGGGCCAGCCCCTGGGAAACATAAGGCAGGCAACTCCTATTCAAATAGCCATCCCTTCTGTGTGTGACATGCACAAGCTTTCCAGGAGCTGAATTTTTCATGTCTGTCACCTCATCAGGCTTCACGGTGACCCCATGGACAGGCAGGAGAAAATTACTGTGGGCCCTTCACAGATGGGGAAACTGAGCCCTGGAAGGTCCCTGGAGTTCAGACTAAGCCAGCTCAGGGCGGCTTCTGCTACCCTGTGTTCCTCCTCTGCCACCCCCGGTCTGACCCTCCACTGGCCAGAGTACTAACCTTCTCCTCTGTCCAGCCTTATCTCTCCTTTCTAACCCTGGGCACAAACAGGGTAGGAGGAGGAAAGGGAATGAACTTGTGGACACTTTGTAAGTGGCTTCTCTTAATTCTTACAATGACTTTCTCACATACTACTGTCCTATTTTACAGACAAGAAGGCTGAGGCCCAGGGGCGCCAGGGGCTACAGACAGATGGCTGGGACGCAGATCAGAGCCTGGACTTTCGGCTTCACTCCGTGGCTCTCTCCTGGCCTCCAGGCACCTCTGAGAAAGTGCCCGGTAAACTCTCCCAGTTCATCAGGAGGCCTCGCGTGTGTCTGCTTATGGAAGAACCCAAGCAAAACCTAAGGCCAGGCTTTCTGAACCTTTGTTTCTCTGTACAGAACAAGGGCCTTGGGCAATGTGGCCAGGGTCCTGCTCAGCCCTGTTCTCAGACACGGCCTCTCCATTGGCCAAGGACCCAGCCTCAGGGCCTCCTGCTGACATCCCGAGGCAGTTGCCCCAAAAGGAGTCTCCCCGAAGCATCTGTGCATGGCACCTGCCCCTCCTTGGAGGATGCTGTCGTGTTCCACTTAGGCTGTTGTCCCCCAGTGGAAGACATAATTACCACTGGCTTTCGAGCCGCCCATCCAGAGCCAAGAAATAACATGCCCTGTGACGTGTCCCATCTCCCAAGGCCCTGGGCCAGGCCCACGCCAGCTGCATCAGGCTCCTGCTGCAGAAATCACAGCTCTTCCTGCCAGCTAGGGCGAGAGGCTCTCCCCGCACCGAACTGAGTGTTCCGAGCTGGCAGTGTGATCAGACCCTTTCCCGTCGCGGAGCCGGGCCTCGTGTGAGAGCAGAGCAGGTGCCAGGAGCCGGGACAGTCTGTGCTCGTCTGCTGAGTCCCACATGGAATCCGGCCCAGGAAGCACTTCACTCACTTATTTTTTTAAACCAAATGGTATCCTCAAACCAATTTCTTTCCCAACCAGATCCGAACCTAAACATTTTCTAAAATGACTAAGTCAAACCAAGTGTAAAACAGACATGCGTTGGACACCCCCAAGCCCCGGGTACTTTCATGATCGTTTTCGTAATCCGCTCAAGTCCCTGCAGGGGAGGCCTTCTTAGCCCCATTCTACAGATGAGAAACCTGAGGATCAGGAAGGTAAGAAACTTACTCCTCTTCACAGGCCATGGAGGCTGTGGATGGCAAGTTCGAGATCAAAGTTGCAGATGCCTGACATTGGGTACGGCAAAAAATCAGTTTGTAAGGGCCACCCCCCATCACTCCCCACCGGGCCCAGGAACCTGACAGCAGCAGCAACCTTTCCAGCAGCTGATGGACAGGGACCCAAGGATTCACTTTGCTGTTGCTCACAGTTGTATGCCCCAGATCAGGATTTTAGAAACTGGCCCCCTGGTTTCCCAACTGTTCAAGAAAAATCAAGCCAGTTTTGACACGTGGTTCTTTCAAAACTGAGACTATGCATCTGGGATTCAGAAGACTGGAGTTAATTCCATCTGACCGGGGGGCCAGGATTCCCTCCATGGCTCCGGACACACACTCCGCCGGCTGGGAGCACGTGCGGGACAGGTCCGACCGAGCTGCCCCCCACTGCATCTCCAGTGCTGAGCACGGCCTGGCGTGCTGCTCAAACAGGACTGGGTGGATGAGAGATGGCTGTGTGGGGGAGTGGATTCTAAAATGCGCTTTTGGCCCCAAAGACTCAAAACTGAATCCAAAACACAAATCTTCAACCAGTTACAGCTCCCATCCCTTGCGTTTCCGTGGAAGCGCTTGTAAGATGTCTATTTACCTCTTGGAAGACAAGAACTTATTCATTCTGATCACACTCAGTCGGCCCCTAACAAACACCACATCCCAGGCATCAGCCCCACATGCAGACCCTGTGCAGGCTACTCCTCTGAGCTCCAAACCACAAACAGGGGCTGCCGGGCAGAGGAAGTGTGCAGACACCCCTTCTTGGAGTAGCTGCCCGGGTGATCCAGGAGGTGGAGCGCTAGGATGACACCTCCCGGGCTGGCTGTGCTGAAAGAGCTTTCACTGCAGCCTAATGAATTCTGTAGGTATGAGGAGAATCCAAGTAGCAGCCACAGCAGCCCACTGCTATGCTAGAGGTTCCTCTCTCTCACCTGCATGCAAACCCAGCCAACATCAAGGGAGCTAAGGAAGACCCTGCAGGTACATGGAGGCCAGACTGAACCTTGGTTCACTGGAAGGGTCAGAGCAGGAGCCCGGGAGGCTCACACAGTGACACCCACGCCTGCCTGAGAATGTGACTGCAGGGAAGGAGGGTGGGCAACAAGTACAAGCGAGAAGCCAGAAGCAGCCTGGTCATTCTGAGAAAGCGCTCTGAGACATAGCCAGATCCTGGGTGGAAAGCCCTCTGTAGATGAGACACCAAAGCTAAGTCCATTGCCAAAGCTCTCCCCCAGACTGCTAAAGTTTCTACATGTGTGTGACGGGTTGGGTGTGAGGAAGAGGTAGCCAGCCAGCCAGCCAGTCCCAGGAGAGGTGCCTCCTCCCAGCGGCGGCACACCCAGCATGTGAGCACCTGCTCTGCTTTGCCTGCTGCAGGGAATTCCCAGGGCACCACCTGGCCTGCAGGTCTGGACCCTCTGAGTCTCCTGAGCAGGCCAGCCAGCCACACAGCCTTGCAAAGAAGGGAAAGAGCTATGTGGAGGGAAACCACACATTCAGGAAAACTCATCATGGCTCCGAGTGTGGGCCACCTTTTAGCAAAACAGTGTTCTTTGCCTTGTTTTAGGGCAGCTTGAGGGTTTGGGGAGGAATAATCTTAACGGAAAGGCATCTGAACTCTGGCCCTGGGTACCCAGATCAAACAGAGGCTGCAGAAAATTCGTGGGAGACAGAGCCCAGTCTTGATCCCAGCCTGTGCTTTGGAAGCTATTTAGGGAAACAGATACGATTGGAATCATGGTTGCAAGGATTCTAACAATGTGACCTTGACTGAGACACATACCTGTTCTGGACCTTACTTATCTCATCGGTCAGCCAGGAACATAACTATTACACTGAACCACGTGAGACTTAGTTTTCCCAGAGCCAACACAGTGCCTGCCTCTGTGAGGTATCAGCTTGGGATCAGGCAGAGGACCCGAGAACTGTTCCTATTTCCCCTTTGACCTCCCACCTGTGGACCACACTGTAACCCTCAGCCCAAGAAGGTGATGATAATGACCCCTGTTTCCTGAGACAGGCGACTTCAGTCCAACTTCGTCTGAGGGTCTAGGGGGTGAGATGGCTAACCGAAGTGTGTGTAGCGGACCCAGTGGGGACTGGTCTACGTCTGACATTCCATAAGTAGAAACTGGAGTTCAGTCTGAGGTGAGACTGAGGGTCCTTCTTCTGTGGGAAGGGTACTGTTCTCCAATGAAAATCAGGTCTGGCACTTGGTACTGCCATTGTCACATCAGGCTAAGCAGCTAGGTGTCCCCTCCCTACAGCAACTGCTTCCCCCCTCACAAGTCCACACTCTGCAAACCTGTCAGGACCGCACCCTGGCCAAGTGGCACTCGGATGCAAATACCCACGCCCCTCCGCCGGAACTCTCACATCTGAATGGAGCTGGCTGAGGAACGACACACTCTCGCCCCCTAGCCCAGCGTCCCTCCTTCTGCCGGAGGACCCGTTGAGCCGAAGGTAACCACTGACCAGAGTCCTCTACACCAGCGCTGGCATCACACGGTCCTGGATATCCAAGAGAACATTCGTATCAGGCTGCTCAAGGATCCAGCTCGGGAGGTCTTAGATTTTTAAGCTTCGCTTCCACACACTGCTATGAGATGCATCATTTAAAAAAATTTAGTTCTCAACCTGGGGGTCCCCACAAGCTCCGAGGGGGCCCCTCAGTCAGAGGACTCCCCAGCATCACGCTGTATCGATGGCCCCTTCACACCCACACCTGGCCTCTGCTGCCGCCCTCCCCACTCCACCCCCCGGGACCAGTGCAGGGCAACCGTCATCTCACCACTTCCTGGACCACCCAACCACACCTCTCTCCTCTGCTGAGCCGCCCAGGCCCAGGCCTGTGTGTGTGCTCACATGTGTGTGAGTGTGTGCATGTCTCCCTGCCCAGGCCAGGGGAAATGGGTCTCATAAAAAAAAAATCTAAAGAGCACTTTACAGGTGCTTTGTGTGGCACATCTTTCCCCCCCACTGCTTTATTTTTCCATGGCACGCAGACGCTGGTGCCCGAGGTATTTTAGCAGTCAGCGAATTTATTCCCCACTCCCTCACTAGAATATAAGTTCCAGGAGGGCAGGGATTTTTCTCCATTCTGTTTGCTGCTGCAGCTCTGGCAGCTAGCACGTGGCCTGCCACAAAGTAGATGAGGCTCGATAAATACTTTTGCGAACAAGTGAGTTCCTCTTACAGGCACACTTACTCTGGGAGTGACTATCATTGCCTAGTGATGAGCTGAGGCTCGGAGGGGTTAGGTGGCTTGTGGAGGGCCCTTAGCGAGCGAGTGGCAGGGCTGGAACCTGAACCCAGGCCACGCGCATGGGGAGTGTAAGCTCCTTCCACTCCCGTACGTGGCCCCAGACCCAGCACAGGCTGTTCCATGCACACTGCCGACTTGCTGATAACCATCCCTTGTAATCCCAGAAGAGGTGGGTGGGGACTCGTCAGCTCAGTCTTTACTCATTTGGAGGCAGGACCCAGTCTCCCAAATGCAGCCTATGCACCTGACCCACACCTTGTGCACCTCACCCCTGAGTGTGTGGGGGGAGAGCAGACCTACGGATTGTGCTTCAGGGATGTCCTTGAGAGGCGGGGCTCAGCCGGGACCTGGTGGCCTGTGCTGAGCCCTGCAGCCCTACCCCCATGGGGCAGAGCAAGGCCCTGGAGCTTACCATGGACTCGCTGATGAGGAGCAGCAGGAGGGCTTCCTCAATGTTGTCCTTTGGGCAGTAGAGGCTGCAAGACACAAAAGGTGGCGTGGCTGCAGCAAGACCCCACACAGCACCGCTGGCCCGCCACGCCTGCCACACTGGCCCTTCTGCCCTGGAGTCAGCACCAGCCCCCGTAAGGTGACCCCCTCTTGCATAATTCACAGGCACCGGATACCACCTGCAGCCTGTAGCACGCCCCATAATTACGGCCTGAAAGGCTGCTGTGGGCCGCCGGGCTGGAAATGCTGCAAAGGCTCCCGGGAAAGAAACGGCCCCTCCGGTGCCCAGCACTACATGAAGAGGCTGGGGCAAGGAGCTCCACTGGGCAGTCACAGACCCCACCTTCAATCGCTGGCATGAACAAGAGAGATGGGTATTAAACGAGACAGAGAGGAAGGCCCCAAATAATTTGTGCGGCCTTGGGATGCCCCATAGGAGTCTCCTGCCAACCTCCACCTGAGACTTGCCTTGCCTAGTCTACTTGGCTCCTGATGACCCTGAAGAGCCTGCCTGGCAGAGAACTGGGTGGCAGCTGGAGGAAAGCATGGGCCAGAGAGAGGGCCCCAGCAGGGGCCGAACCCTGGGTGTGGGGTGAGACAGGTGTGGTCCGGCGGGGCCGGCAGAGCTTACTTGTCTCCTTCATAGAGGTGAGGTTTCCGCAGGGCTTGCGTGATGAAGGAATTCTCCTCTTTGCTCATGAACTCGGGCAGAGGGTGGGACAGGGGGCTCCAGTAGCAATCCTCACTCAGCGAGTGCAGCAGGACCCCCGCCAGGTGCTTCGCTGCCATCTGGCAGAGAGGGAAGCTCAGACCCAGGCGCAGGTCGGCTCTGCCCTGATGTGGTCAGAATGCCCTCCACCTGCCTCCCAACCAAATCCGCTAGCCTTTCGTAAAGTGCTGCCCCTCCAGGGGGCCCCGCCACTCCACTCCCACGGGCCCCCTCCAGCACTGGGGTTATCCGACTGTCCCGTTGGCTTTTGATGGCGCCTACTTGATCATTTATCCTCTTTCCTCTCCTAGACAAGAGGTGCTTTTCCCCCTTCTCCTGGGCCTGTGGGGCCTGGCACAACTCAGAGTATCCACAGGCCTTTGCAGAGCCTGAAGCCACAAGCACAGGCAGCTCTCACTGCCCAATACCTTTCTCATATTTGACCAAAAGTTCTAGAGTGAAAAGCAGCTCTGGCTCTGATTTGGGGTGACTGAAAGCCCAAGCAGGCGAGCCTGCATTGGGCAGCAAAGCAGAGTCAAGGTTATTTACTACGGCCAAAAATCCCCAAGAATTAGCCCACCACCTCACTAGGACGTGGTGGCCGTAGGTTTCAACCACTCCAAGGCCAGGGGCCCCTGCAGTGCCGAGATGAGAAGGGGGCTCGGGGTGCCTCCCGGGCTCAGCGGGAAAGCACCGAGACCCATAAGCAGTGTGCGCCACGAGCACAAACGGGGCGAGTAAAAGGATGCCCGGGACACATTGCCATCCCTGATTCAGGGGCTGCCCTCTGGGAATTCAGTCGTCTCCCACTGAACTTGACCCCTGAATAAATCAGCTACAGCCAGCCCCCAGCCCCCAGCCCCGGGGCCTCCTCCACGTTACCACTTTGAAGTTCTGAGTTGCTTTGGTCTCCACCGTCCGGAGCACCTCCCGGAGCTCTCTCATGCCTTTCACGATGTTCCTAGTGGGAAGACAGCACAGGCGGGGTCACTCACTACCAGCCTCGCTCCCCCAGGGACATCCTCAGCAAACCTGCAGACGCTAGGCGCCTGCCCGAGTTTTATTGGGAAACATTCAATAATGGGAATGGGAGGTCAGCTCGTTACACCAGGACCCTAGAAGGCAAGGACATCACCCATCAGAGGGGCATCTTTCTCTCCAGGTCCCCTGAAGGAGGCCAAGACCAAGTGTTTTGAACAAGATGTTACTGCGGCCCAAGAGCCTTGGGCTGGTGTCAGACTTTCTGACTTCAGTCTCAAACCCTCCACCCTCACTCTCTGCAACGGGCCAACACTAGAACCCAACCCCCCCACCACACACACACACACACACACACACACACACACACACACCCCTCTCAGTCCCTTCCACCAGGGCCCAGACTGGCCTGAGCCACCTCGGGCCTGGATAACCACCCCGACCAGTCTCACCCTTTCCAGTCAGCCCTCTGTGCCTTACAATGACTCTCAAGTTTTTAAAAGTGTGACCCACAGTAAAAGTACATTTGATGTCGCAACCCAGGGTATATACACGTTTTCCTTACATACAACTGAAGCAAGTTTCTTGACATGACCTATCTCTCCTACCTGCAATCCACGCTAACAGTCCTATTTTGTGTCTCCCTCAATCCCCCTTCTGAAACACGTGGGCCGAGGCCCACTAAATAGATCTTGCAACCCGCTAATGGGCTGTGGCCTGCAGTTTGAAACACTGCTTCCGCCGTCCCTCAAAGGGTCTACCTGACATGCAAAAGTCATCTTGTTCCTCCCCAGGCTGGCCCCACTGTCAGCGCCCTTGGCACTTACAGGGTCCTGTTTCAGCCTTCAGCTGTTGGGTTTGCCTCCTGTCTCTCTCCTATCTCGTCACCCACCACTCAGGTCCTTTCTCAGTGACCGGCCACGGTTCCCCATGTTAAGTCTTGGTACAGGCTTCTCACACGACCTTCAACAGCCTTTCCCATATGTATCCTTTAAACACCGTTCCAATATCACTTCCTTCTTGCAGCCTTCCCAGGCCCCTGGCCATGCTGTATCACTCTTGCACCCCGTTAATTCCTCTTCTGGAGCAAGCACGACATTTTTCAGTCATTTTCTGACTACAGGCTGGCCCCTGGCGCCCTGAAGGCTCCCGTCTGCTCCGAAAGCTCAGCCCTAGCACAGCCCTGGCGCATAGCATGTGCACTGCCAGTGTCTGAGGGCCACTCTTCTCACTTGTCCTAGAGCTTCCCCGCGTCGTGGTACACAAGGGAAAGCTGAGGCTGATAAGCCCTCGAGTTAAGAAATATCACAGAGGGTGAAAAGCCAAAGGCGACAGCCAGAAAAGTCACATGGGCCCCTCCTGCAACTTCCACACACAAGACAGACTCCTGGGGGCTTTGGGGGCTGGAGCCATAAAGGGGCAGGTTTGCAGATCAAGTCCTATCTTCTGGGGCCTCTGGTTGCACAAAAACAAGTTCCAAATGTGAAAACTACCAGCATTAGAGAACACAGAGCCTTGTTTGGGAGGCCGAGGAGAGAGACGAACATCTGTGAGGTGGAGTCAGAGTCACAGTGACCCTCTCTAGTCCACCCTGAGCTTCTGAGACATGGGAGGGGCCGGCAGGACAGGGCCCCACAGTGTCCTTGGAGACGGTTGAAGTCTGATGCTGCTACTCTCAGCTGAGTGGCCCAGGGAGGCAGGCTCACCCCTGTGGGCCATGCGTGGTCCGCTGCTCTATAAAGTCAGGCCTGTGGTTTGGGCCAGCAGCTCCCAGACTTGTGTTATCTGCATACCGCATCTACAGTTTTTCCTCCCAGCTGCATACCATCAGAGTTACTACTCATGTAATACTTGTCTTTATAGCTTCTTTTTACTTCAGTAGCTATCTTATCTTAATCGAAAATACCCGTGCCCTGGCTGGTGTGGCTCAGTGGATTCAGCACCAGCCTGCAAATCAAAGGGTTGCTGGTTTGATTCCCAGTCAGGGCACATGCTTGGGTTGTAGGCCAGGTCCCCAGTAGGGGGTGTGCAAGAGGCAACCACACATTGATGTTTCTCTCCCTCCCTTCCCCGCTCTCTAAAAATAAATAATAAAATCTTTTAAAAAAATACCTGAAATCATGGATTTGGTGTGCTAGGTGTTGTTATTATTATTATTTTCACTAACAGACATTAAATATAGAAGCACTTTAGAAAAGTTTGTGTATCACTGAAGACCGCCTTGTGTATTGCTAGAGCTGTTCGTCCTATACTTTAAGAGACATTAGTTTAGACCAATGAGGAGCAGGAAGGCTCCTCATTGGCTCACAGTGCTGCCAGGAAGATGCACCCACAAGAAGCCCCAAGCATGCCAAGGCCTGTGGTAGAGGGTCACCAAATGTTAGTTATTTTCCGTTCCCCTTCTAATTTGGGTCCTAAGCCTCACACATTACTTATGACTTAATTTACTCCATTGTTTTGCATGGACGTTCAGGAGCTAATGAGTAGGGGGAGAGGGCACGTGCCTGGGGAGACCCTCCCTCCAGCTTTGCATCTGTCTTTCCCATTCCATCATCCCCCACCCCCCGGGGGCCGTGGAACAGGATTCCCTGATTGACAGACGGCACCCAGGGACAGACTGGGAGCCCCCTTGAGTCCAGTGGGAAGAACTCACGGCAAAGGCTCTTTGGTGCCACTGAGACCTCCGCCTTCGGAAGGAACCCAGAGCTGGACGGCAGGCCACCACCAGGAGACAGAAAAAGGACACAGAGCGCACCAGCTCCTAGAGGAGCAGGACTGGCCGGCTCTGGGAACTCAGGCTGCTGGAGAGTTCCGCCCCAGGCTCTGGGCCCAATGGCCATAGGCTGAGATGGAGCTGGAGGTGGGGGCTGCCCTAGTGCCCACCGGCTGAGGAGGCTGGTGGCTCCTGGAACCTGGGGGTGACTTTCCACTCTGTGGGCCACCTGCCAGCCTCCTCCCTGGAGTCCAGCCCAGGCTGCTACCAGGTGGCCAGAGCCAAGAGGGACAGTGTCCCCATCTTCCCAGTCCAGTGCAAGGACTGTCCTCCCTTCTGCCTTTAGTCTCCACATCATCCCCACTCAACGGTGCTGCCAGACCAGCGGCCCTGGCACTGCCTGGGGGCTTGAAAGAAGGGCAGACTCTCGGAGTCCCTGCTTCCTCCAAAGCACACACAACTAAGGAATTAGAACTGCATATGAACAAGATCCTGTGTTCAAAAATTGTGTATTTTTACCACTTTCCAATCTACGAGGGGTTTTGGTTATCAAAATAAGCTCTCAGGAATTCTTTAGCTAAGGAAACAATCACCCTCAGACACCTTTTGGGCAAATCCCAAATTTTATTAAGAGAAAAACTAATACAGAGGTTCCAGTGGCCTGGACTGCACAGGGACAGATTCGGGCTCTCGGCTGGTGCTGACCTGTTCCAAAGGGCTGGGGGCACCCCTCGGCTCCCCGCCTGGGGAAACAGGAAACCAGACGGGGTTTCTCCCACCAGCCCGAGCAGTCCTGCCCCGAGGTCTACGGTTGCCCGCGCCAGGTACAGCTGGGGCTCTTCCAAGCCTCGTGAGAGGCCAGCTTGAAAGATCTCTTTGTCCTGGTCTCTCACGCTGACCTTTCTGAGCAAAGCTGTCACTTTTAACAATATACTAACAGGGCCTCAGACAAACCCTAGCCCAGAATCAGGTGGCACGTGGGGAAGCCAGGAAGCCACTGATTCCAATTCGAGTAAAGCCCAGCTGGCCAGGAGCAGAAAGAAAGGAGATGTGTGTGCAGCGAGGGGTCAAGGAAACCAGCTCGTTTTAGGGAGGCTTCCCGGTGGGACGTGCAGGGAGGCAGCAAGCTCCTCGGGTCCCCTTTGTCAGCAGTGGGCAGAAGTACAGGTTTTTCAAAGTGCTCCATCTCGTTCAGTCTGTGCAGGTTTTGATGAGGTGGGTGAGGCGGCTTTGTAAAAGAAGGCACTTGAGAAATCAGTGTGGAATAAATACCCCCACCACCATTTCCCCAGCCTATCACTCACTCAAGGGCCGAGGCAGGCCTACCGCAGGCACCTAGATGTTCAGCTTTTACTCCCCTTTAACTAAAAAGATCCCTGAGAAAGACTCCTGTTTTTATTTTTCATTTTTTAAAAGATTTTATTTATTTATTTTTATAGGCAGGGGAGGAAGGCAGAAAGAGAGGGAGAGAAACATAGACGTGTAAGAGAAACACTGACTGGTTGCCTCTTGCCTGCCCCTAGCTGGGGACCTTGCCCGCAACCCGGCGATCATGTGCCCTGATCAGGAATTGAACCAGCAAGCTTTTGTTTGGCAGGCTGATGCTCAATCCACAGAGCCACACTGGCCAGGGTCACACTGTTTTTCAACTTGGCATGCTTACACTTTCCTCTCCCAGCCATTAGAACTCCAGGACTCCCAGGACACAACTACCTGAGTCTTTCCAAAGTGCCCACTGCCCACCGAGCACCTGGTCATCAGACCTGTTCTCAACAGGCGTCCCACAAGTACTGGTGGAGTGAACCAAGAGACTGAGGGAGTGGACGAGGATCTCATTCACAGCCCTGCACCGAATAGCTCAGTCTGTTAAATTCGCCACATCCTCAATGCATTCAGAGCTTAGCAAAGTGTTTTGCGTACAGTAGGTGCTCAACAAAAGAATTTGGGGGCTTTAATGTGACTTGAAACAGAGAATAAGAAACTGCATGGAACTTCGGGCTAAATGGAACCTACACAGACAGCAGTGCACACGACCCTGACCGGAAGGCCCCGTCTCAGGGCTGGCACTGGAAACTGTGTGCGAGAGGTTTCCGGCCAGAGATTCAGAAGAGCACAGGCGGTTGACAGATCCCCGCAGCAGAAGGGTTGAATCCGGAGACAAGGTCAGGTGAAGTTCAAAGGTGAGCAAGCTGTTTACTGCTGTCACAGACCCCCACCATTAGTTTTAAAAATTAAAGCTCTCCTCTTCACCCCTAGCCCCAGAAAAAGGCTATGACACTGTCCTTGTGGGGCACTGAGACGTTCCAGGCAAGGGCTCTTTCCTTTCCAGTGAGGTGGGGGTGGGCGGAAACCATAAATAAAGGCTGTGCACTAAGAGAGGCTGGAAGAGCGCATTCTCCCCCGTGGGGCTCAGAGGTCTCCCCATGTCCCATGGTGGGACATAGGTCACCAGGAGGTCCTCCCGGGCTTTGCTGTTGAGCGATTCTGGCCCATACATCCCCCCTGAGAGCCCTCCCCCAGCACTGCGGATCCTGGGTGGCTGCTGAGAATACGAAAGCACGACTGCTGATCGAGCCCAGCTCTCACGGGGTCATGCCAGACAGCAGCCTGGGTTTTCTAAGGTGCCTCCGCAGAGCCATCTGCAGCCTTAAATGCCTTAGTGGCTTCTCGACTCAGCACCTAACTAGCAAGGTGAAGCATGTGTGCACACACACGCACACACACACACACACAGCAGAAGGGGAGCGTGCTTTCATAAGGCTGAGCAACCTGCCGAGCTCCTGGGAACTCCCTTAGAAAACACCACACTCCCTTCTCTGTTGTTTGGTTTTGGTACAATGAGTACATATCGCTTTAGTATTTTAAAAAAATTCTTTTTAAGAACATGCACAAAACATACAGCCAACCTGGTTCAACACACACGGCCTAAGCACACTCCCAGTCCTGAGCCAAGAATGGGCTCTGCGGGGCTAGGCAGAAGGCAGAGAATAAACCGCCCCAAAAGAGAAATGGCCCCTTGCCCACTCTGGGGGAAAAAGCTAACTCAGCTCATCTTATTCTTGGGAGACGCCTGGAGACTTGGACCTCGTGGTCAAGGCCACAGAGGGAGGGACAGTCAGCTTCTGGGGCATTGCAATTGTCCCAGCCCCCCTGCTGCCTCACCCCTGGAGCTGTTTCCTACAAAGAAGAACCAAGCCTCCCCCACAGTCAGTGCCCTGGGCCCAGCTACCACTGTTCCCAGGAGAACATGCCAGAAAGGTGCCCCCTCCTGGCAGCTGGCATCCTCAAAACTGCCTGGGGAGAGGCTCCAACCAGAGTACACGGCTGCCCCCTTGTGGCCAAGAAGGGACTGGAACACCAGGCGTCTGGGACTGCTGCCTTTTGGGTGTGTGTGGGGGGGCCCCCAATTCATGATTGTCCTTTTGGGCCAGCACCTACAGTTCCAGGTCAATTAGGAACCTTGTCACCGGCCACAAAGTAAGGGGAAGGAGTTATCTGGGGGAATTAGCCACTGGATCAATAGGGCAAGGCCCCTGGAAAAAATTAACGTCCCTCAGACACACTGAATGAGTAACTGGGCAGTGGTTTCAGACCCAGCCAGCCTCAGGGAGGCCCAGGCTTCACTGAAGCCCGGAAGAAAGAAAGCGCTGTCTGGAGCTCAAGCAAACGTCACCCACTCTGCACAGCAGAGAACACCACACCCTTTAGGTTATGTCAAATCCTCCGCTGGAGGGATCCTAGTGGCGGGCACAGCTTGCAGCCATCTGGTTGGGTGGGTGCAGGGGACAGACACGGAACAACACACTCATTTCTCAGCAGTGGCTCTTCTGGGCCCTCTGAAAGTGGGTCCACCCCAGGCCCAGGTGGGAAAGAGCTCCAGCTCTCAGATTCCCACCCAGAGGCAGGTCCCACCATCTCTCCCTGTTCCTTAGGCCCTAAGGAGCCTCTTCTAATACCCAAGGAGCACCTTAGCTCCTGGCTTCACCCCACCTGGTCTCTCATGTCTTCAGGGTCCACCCTGTCCAGGCAGTGCCCCCACCTCCCTGCTTTTCCTTCCTGGCACAGCTCGAGGTCGGAGACTACTTTTGACTCCTTCCCTGTTGGCTCCCACTGGGATGTAAGCTCCATAGGAGGGGACCTGGTCCTGTTCCCGGCTCCAACCCTGCAAGTCAGGCAGGGTGCCTGGCACACAGTGGGCTCTTACCTTGGCCCCACCCCCCTACTGGGCTGAGATGCCCTTGAACACACCCAGAGTCCAGCAAGCAGGGGTGTGTGTGTGTGTGTGTGTGTGTGTGTGAACGTAACCAGAGGGAAATGGCCCGGGAGCCCTTTGAAGAACTTCTCAGAGCTGTGGTGGCAGAGAAGACTCAGAGTCCCCCATCTGGGACCCAGTCTCCCTCTGACCTTTGCATCTCGCTGTCAGGCTAGGACAATGGATCACAACTGGGGGTGACTTTGTGAACCCCACCCCAGGGCATTTGTCCATGTCTGGAGACTTTCGGCTGTCACACACTGGGGCAGGGGAGCCACCAGTATCTGTGGGTGGAGGCCACTAAGACCCACAGGGTACCGGAGAGGCCCCCACAGACCAGGTTCCACCAGAGTTGCCCCCTGTCAGCCCTGTGACTTTGGGCAAGTCCTTCACCTTTCCTTTTTTAGTAGAACAGGGACAGTGTTCCTACTTCACAGCATTCGGTCTCGCATGCAGTAAGTACTCAACAAATATTAGCTACTATTAAGAAGAAAGACATGAGGAAATTAATTAAAGCCCCACTGGCCACACAGGGCTGTGACCCCGGCCGTCACATTCTGGGGCCATCTCTGAGCTGGGTGAGGCACCAGGAAACCCACCGAGGGGCTGAGTGGCTGCCACGTGTCCTGGAGACTGCTGCTCACACCCAGGTGTCCACATGTTTGGGCTGTTTGTTTGGAAAGAAATGATGATTCAATTTCCATTCCTCTCTATCTGGGAGGCGCCAGAGGATGGGAGGGAGAGGGGGCAGAGAGTCAGCATCCCGGTTTCAAGGACTTAAGTTTGTGCTTCAGGAGGAAAACAGTTTGAAGGGAGGGGAGCAGAGTGACAGGAATACAGAAGTTATTGAAATTACTTGGGCTTTCCTGGAGAGTCATGGTTGCTTAATGCCTCTGCTCACTGCTGGCACCACACACACATACACGCATGCAAGCACAGCCTGAGTGTGCAGAACACAGAGACAGGGGAGGAAGCAGGCCCAGTCTGAAGAGGGTGTGGTGCCAGCTAAAGGGAGAGGAGCCACTGCCTCTGGGGATGGTGACTCTGGTCCCAGAGCGGGGCCATGGGAGCCCCTGGTCAGCACACCAAGAATCAGCCCAGAGACTCGGAGCCATCATCGGGGCCCTCCTGTCCTTCTCCCACACGCCCCACAGGCTGCTCTGGCTGCCCTTCCACACCCCAAACTGGAAAGGGCATGGGTTTCTAGGCCACTCAGATCTAAAGTTGAAATCCCAGTGGATGAGGTCAGGCAAGCTACTCAACCTCTGTGAGCCTCTGTCCCCTCGAAAGCGAAGTGGGGCCACACGACCTTGTGCACAGAGCACGTGGTCCAGCTTGGCACACAGCAGGTGCTTGGAACCTGCTGGTCTTCTCCCTCCCGGCTGCCCTTGCCGTTCCCCTTCACCTCATTACACCTGCAGAAAAGGCAGTGTGGGGAAGGGAAGCAGGCAGCCCTGAGGGGCGGAGAGGAGGGCGCGCACAGTAGTGCCTCCTGTGCTCGAGGTGTCTTTTCATTCCCTCCCTCTTCTTGGACCTTCCCACCCTGGGATGCAGGACACACAGAAGCCCCCGTTAGAGGGGAGGAAGCAGAGCTGGAAGCTAGAGAGAACTTGTGCAAGGCCGTCAAGTGGCCTCCACCTCCCCCGTCCTGTCCTGATGGCCTCTAGGTGAGGGTGCCCACTAGGCTCTTCGAACCAGAGCTGGGACCGTGCCTACCAAGCTTGAGCGCACTCAGGGTTGTCAGCAGCAGGGTCCTATCAACCTCAAGGTTTCTGTTGTGGGCAGGGTACCTGGTGGGTAAGAGTGTCAGACGGGCCTTGCATCCATCCATAATCTTGGCTCTGCCCACGACTCACTTATGTTCTCTGTGCCTCAGTTTCCCACCTGTACCACTGGGATGCTGACCACAGCACCCACTTCGAAGGGATGTTGGGGGAACCAAACACACAAGCAAGCAAAGCACTTAAGTCCCTGGCACAAACTGGGCACTCAGTAAGTGCCGTGGATCCGTATAAGGAATATTTGTTAAATGAACGAACGGAGGGGACAGAACACTGAAATTAGAGCTGTCCCCTCCCCACAAAATCTGCCCACAGGGCGCCCACGCAGAAGGAGGGGGGCACCTCTTCTGCAAGATCCTCGGGAGGGAGGGCTTCTCAAACATAAAGCAGGTGTCGGTCAGCAAACGCTTTCCTATAAAGGGGCAGAGAGTAAATATTTCAGGCTTTGCCTTACGGAATCTCAATCTCAACTGCTCAGCTCTGCAGGTGAGACGATACGTACATCATGGGTTGTGGCTCTGTTCCAATAAAACTTTGTTTGCAGAAACAGGCTGCAGAGGTTCAGCAGACCCTCCCTTCTTCCAAATCTCTACAGGTAGGGGCTGAGGGTGGCATCTCTTCTTCTCCCCCATTCATCCCTGAGCTATAACTCTGACTGGATGTTCCCTGAGGGAGGGCCCCAGCCAGGGCCTCGGTAGTCTCCAGCTAGAAAGGCAGCCAGGCTCAGCTGCCTGGGCAGGAAAAACAGGAGCCAGCCCTCTGGGCCACCGTCTCTCTGAAACTGAAGCCCAGCAATGAAAAAAAGGACACAAAAAAGCAGGTGGTAGAGCTACAGCAGAAGCAGTGTGCTCCCCAGTGTCCTTGTGATGTCCGCCAAGACCCTCTGCCTGGGCTCCAGGGAGGCCTGGGGGGCTCGGGGTGGCAGGGCCAGACCCCTCCCCCCGCCCCGCTGCCACTGCTCTCAGCCTCCTCGTGCACAAGTCCCAAATGGGGACCCCGCTGCCTCCCTGCCCTAGCACTTGAGAAATTTTCTAAAAGAGAAAAAGAAAAGCTAAAGGTGTAAAGTTCAAGTGTGGTATCATGTGCAAGAATGGCTTATTCAAAAAATGTTAAATCGAAAGAATGAATAAAGTGAAATTTAGCGAAATAAAGCATACTGGAAATCAATTATGGGCTCCAAAGGGCTCTAGCCAGCAGAGCAGAGAACGCTCCGTGGTCCTGACCCATTCCCTCTCCGTGAGGGACAGGGAACTGACACCTGCTGGGCTGCCCGAGGCCCGGGGAAGGCTCACGTGAGGCAAGGCGTGTCCTGAGCACACGGAGTCCCTGGCTTGCCCAGGGTGTCCTCAGAGCCCCAGTGCTGACACCAAGGAGGGGGCTGCTGGGGTACAAAACCTCTGCTACAGAGACAGGCAGGAAACCCCAGGCCCCACCTGTGAGTCTGGGGACAGGTGGTGGCATTTCCAGCAGGCAGGACTGACCCCAGAGGAACCGCTGAAGAGCCAGTGGCCTGCTACACACATCCTCCTGATTCTGTAGCTTCTCCCTCCGTCCTTGCCACTCACGCCACCGCCCCTCCCACCCAGGGAAGAAGCACCCACTGGGCTCTTCAGGCGGGAGGGCCCAGACTGGGGAAGGCGTCCGGCACCACGGCCTCCGGGTCCGAGGCAGGCGAGTACGCCCAGGGCCCTCCAGTCCACGCCCGGCACGACGGCCTCACCTCTTCTGCCCCCTCATCAGCAGGGACACCGGCATCCCCAGAACAACGCCAGGCCTGTATTTTCACCACACGCCCTCTCTCATCTCACTGCTCCTTGAAAGCCGGAATGAGCAGGAATCAACTTCCTCACTTCATTTTTGGGGAGACTGAGGCTCAGGAAAGCCAAATGACTTTACCCAACACTCGAGGCGACAGTGAACAATATTGATGGGCACCTGCTGCCCAGCTCGTTGTCCTTCGCTCTGTCCCTTCTAAAGAGTCCCAGCTCTCCCCCAAAGCACACGCAGGCTTTATTGCTCGTGACGCTGGGCCCTCTCCCTCCTGGACAGCCCGGTCTGGCAACACGTGGCCCCTCCAGAGTGCACGCACACACAGAGAAGAGGGAGACCAGACTAAACGCCACCGATGCCAGGAGCACCCCAGGAAAACTTCCACGTCCCCACTCGGCTGCCGGCGACCTACCCCTTCTTCAGGTTCGTCACGTAAGCACTCTGGAGGGCGGCTTCCAGGAAGTAGGTGAGCTCGTAGTCAACGGGGTGAGAGCCTTTCAGATGGCGCGATGTGGAGTTATTCGTGACCTGGGAAGAGAGCACAGAGAAAGCCACTGTCTCCAAGTTCTGTGGCAGAGGGGCTGGGCTGAGGGTCAGCCCAGGCACAGGCGGCCCCACAGACTGTCCCAAGTCCCCAGCCATTCCACGGGAACATGGTGGAATTCTCAGACCAAATGCAACCTAACTTGCTTGAATTTAAAATATGTCTACAGCACCCTCTCCCCATCCAAATGCCGGGTATACCACAACAGACCTACAAAGCTGGTTTTGTCTGAATTTTACAGATGAGGTAACTGAGGCTCAGAAAATGCTCTAAAGTCACAAAGCTGGCATGCGCCCCAACCTCAAACTCAAGTCTGGGCAGCTACAGATTCCAGGCTGTGTCTACTTCTTATCGGTTCATCCATTCAACAAGCACCTGAGTGCCTACCACATGCCAGGCCCCAGGGTTCCTGTTGTATAATCATGAAACATCAAACCAGCTGAAGGGCAGGCACCCTGGCTTCTAGAAAAGCTGAGGAACAATTATGTTATTAACTGAGCTGTCCTTATGCCTCAGCTTTAAGAGGGCCACCCAGCCCGATCGGCCTGCCTTTATGATGTCACTTCCCTTCTCTGATTCAAGAAAAAAATCGATGAGCCACCCACCTTATCATTCAGAAATCAAGGCAGATTTAAGAGATGTTCTCAGTTCCTCAGTGGTTGGGGCTGGGCCTTAGGAGGAACACACAGCACTTCTGAGAACTCACAGCGTTCTCTGGCTTGCTCTCCCTCAACCCAAGATAACCCGCCATCAGGGCCACTGGTCTGCTCACCGCCACGGGCACTGACTCCAGGCCTGGGCACCATTATAGCTCATCCCTGTAATCCCCTTTTAAAAGTCCAAAGCCTAGGCTTTTGGCTGAAAAAGACTTGGATCTTTTTCAGGAAAGTCTCCTCCAAACCCATGCAATTCAAATGTGAAGGGCACCTAAAACATTGCAGGCTAGCAGTGACCTACGTGACTGACTTCAGCAGAGGTCAACTTCACCCTGCCAGCTCTGCACGTGGACCTCTGCCAGAACTCCTGTCTGCTGAGCCCTGAAGTCCAATCAAGGACAGGGACCCGAGGACAGTGACTCTCGAGGGGGGGGGGCAATTTTGCCCTCTAAGGACACAGGATAGTATCTGAAGACATTTTCGCCTGTCACCAACAAAAATGGCGGCTGGCATCCAGTGGGTACAGGCCAGGAATGCTGCTGAACATTTTATAAGACGCAGCCCCAATAACCAAGAATTATTAGGCCCCAAAGGTCAGGAGTGCAGAGGCTGAGAAACCCTGCTCTAGGGGAACTGGCCCGGCCTGGGGAAGACTCCTCCAGAAAGCCCTGTCACAAAAACAGGCGATGTGGTGACATTCTGACATTTGCCAAAGCAGGTGAGTGAGCCTCAAATGTCTCCCGGGCTCTAAGTCGCTCAGCTCATAATCACCTCCTCCTGCAGGTCGCCAACCCTCACCTACTCCGCCATCACGCCTGTCCACCAATGGCGATGAACATCTGCTAAAGAGATGCCTGAGCACCACCCCCAAATTCTCCCCTACAAGGGGCCAGAGCCACACTCCCAGGGTCCAAATCCTGCTGAGGCCACGTATTAACTGTCTGAACTCTGAGAAGCTATTTAATTCCTCGCCAAACCGAGTTTTCTCAGTGCGGGAATGAGTACAGTACCTATTCCGTCCAGCCTCGGTGTGGGGGTTGGGTTAGAGAAGGACTGGAAAGTACTCAGACGATGCCTGACCAAAGAGCAGGGGCTCGATGACTGTTAGCAGTATCCTTGTTGTATACGCCTGACTGTTCTGCCCCAGGGAACCAGGAGCCCAGCAGAAGAGGGGAACAGGGGTAACACCACAGTGCGCTGCTAACACCTAGAACTGCCATCCCACACAGTTCATATGCCCCGCCCCCCATTCAGGGGGAGCTGGGAAATGAGGGGGCCTGAGAACTCCCAGGCTCCCTGCCAGCCTCTGAAAGGCTTGGAGAATGAGCCCCAGACCTCACTTCCCCCAGGGGAGCCACTGGGGAGCTTCCAGGGTACCCCAGAACAAGAAAGTATCTGCAGGCCTTGCCTGACTGTACCGGTTCCGAGGGGAGTGCAGTGAGCAAGTGGTCTAACCTCTCCAAACCTCACCAGGGATGAAGAGAAGAGCCACTTTAGAGATGTGAGGAGTAACCAAGTGAACGGGCACAAAGGGGGCTGTCACGTTTGGTCGTACAAGCTGAGCTCACCAAGGAGGGTGCTGGCTGGTCAAAGACGATGTGGACTCATCTATTTATTAAAACTATATCCTGGCAGTAAAGAGTCTCATTCTAGCAGAATCGATCTGTTAGGAGTTCTCCAATAGGTGAGGTAGCGTGCCTTTGGAGGGGTACAGGGTGCCTCTTTCTTATTTGCACAAGGCTGACCTGTGGGCTTAGTGGGGGCCTTGGGTATAGGTTTTCAGTAGAGGGCGGCTATGAGCACAGTGCTGTTCATTCCCAGCTCACCTTCTCCAGATCCTGGAGGAACACCTGAGCGATCCAGGAGGCCCTCTCGAAGCAGGTGATCACTTCCTCCTCCCTCTCAGTCAGGCGGTGGCGGGAAGCGATGGAGTTGGGAAGGCGTTCCAGGGAGAGGCCTGCAGGAGGAGGAGAGTCCCTCAAACCTGCCCTGCTCAGGCCCCGCTGCCTCCAGGCCCTTCCCAAGGGCCCAGGGTGGGCTCAACAGAGGAGACCTACGCTCCGGAGCAGCCAGCGGGAGGTGGAGGTCCGAGGAGGGGAATGAGGAGGCTAAGCGCTGGTGGTATTAGCAGCAGCTGGAATCAAGCAGCGGGCAGATGGCAGGCACCCACGCCCCACATGGGGAGCCACACTGTGACACCCCCACGTCCAACTCTTGCCTATGTGGCCAGAGCAGCCTCTCCAGGAACCATTCCCAGCCCTCCTTCCAGTCGCTAGAAGAACTCACCCACCCTCCAGGCCCTCACCAGGTCCGCACTGCAGAGCAGTTATTTATGCCCAGCTCTCCTCTCAGCCGGTAGCTAAAAGCTCCATGTGGACAAAATGTGGTTCACTTTGGACCTCCGCAATCCCTGGCACACAGCAGATGCTCGAGTGCCACAGCATTTCACACGCGCCTCTCCCGTGGAACCAGTTGCTACCTCGCCTAAGTGATCTGCACTCAGGCCTTAGCTGCCTAGAGTGGATGGACATCTGCTGTTTGCGCCTCCCCGGTATCCGCTTCCCATTCTTTCAGCAGCAGCACCTCGCTTTCCCTCTGAGCACCCCTGTGCAGTCTCAGCCTGTGTGGTTCAAGGGCGATGACCCCGCCCCACCTCCAGAGGAGCACACGAGCCAACACTGGGCCACAGTCAGGGGCTGAGGAGGAGCACACGGCCTGGTCTGAGCAAAGGGCGAGCCAATCCCAGAGATTTCCCTCTTTCCACTGGGCTTGGAGAGCTGGTAAGAGGTCAGCCTGGAAATGCCGGGGGGAGTCTGTCTTCAAATGCATCTCTGCAACGTGAGCGCAGTCAACACGACCAAACCGCACGCCCAACAGTGGTGAAGACCGTGCGTGTTATGTTACATGTTCTTTGCCACAAGTAAATATCTCTTTGAAATTAAAATAAAAGCAGAGCTCTAAAGAAAAAAAATCAAAACCAACCAAACAAAAAACAACCCAAAACAAAAAAACTGTAGGAAGGCAAGAAGAGGAAGCATTGTTATACTTCCTAGAAGTGAAGGTTGTAAAGGAAAACAACTATATTTGTATGAGTGTTTTTAAGACAAGAAAGAATGGATAACATTAGTCATTAAAAAAAGCAGAGAAGTCTACACAGAGTAAAGATGAGACACTGATGTAACGGAAAAGGGCAGATTCTTAAAGATGCTGTCTGTAAAAGGCGAATAATTTACACCATCTGAAGAGAAACCAGGGAATTAAAGATGTAATTTGAACGCCTTGCCTGAAGCTCTAGCCCCTGAAACTTTCCAGTGTGGGTGACAATACACCCTCTCCCCCCACCCATTTTTGGGGTCAAAGTCATTGCAAATTGAGTTTCTGTTGTGTGCAACTCACATAGACCCGATGGGAGGGTATGTCCTAGACCGTTGGTGCCCAGTGGGCGGAATCCAGAACACTCTCACCTCTGTGCCCCCGATGTACTTGACATGTACTGGGTGCTCGAGACGGACTGACCGGAGAGGCTGTAAGAACAGGATCCTCAGCTCCCTCCTGCCCTACGACCCAGCACACAACTGATAACCAGGCCCTTAACATTCAAGCCTCCACTCCCCTCCCTTCTCGTCGTACTCATTTCAGGCTTTGTCTCTTCAGAGGATGACCACGTCAGCCTCCTGGCTGGCCTCCCTGCCTCCAGTCTCACTCTAATCCGCCCTGCACATGGCTGCCAGGGCGAGGCTGCCAAGTCCCACCGCTTACGACCCTCTAGGAGTGTCTACTGCTTCGGGGTAAGGTCTGAACCCCTAATGCTCCCCACCAGGCCCTCCAAGATCCATCCCCATCACCCCTCCAGCCTTGTTGCTCAACATATGCTGTAGATTGTTCATATCTCCCCCCACCCCGAATTCATTTGTTGAAAACCTAACACCCAATGTGGCGGTATTAGGAGGTGAGCCTTTGGGAGGTGATTGTAGCAGGTCCTCAGGGTGGCCCCCTCACTAATGAATGGGATTACTGTCCTTCTAAAAAAGGCCTCAGATGGCTCCTTGCTCCCTCCTTGCACCACATGAGACCACAACAAGAAGGTGGCAGCCTACAGTGTGGAAGACAGCTCTCCCCAGAACCTGACCGTGCTAGTGCCTTGACCTGGGACTTCCAGCCTCCAGAACTGAGAAATCAATGCCTGTTGTATATAAGCCGCCCAGTCTGTGGTCTTTTGTTACTGTAGCGTGAGCTGTCTAATATCTCTTAACTGCCACATCCACACCCAAACTCCCCCGCCCAATTGCAGACCCTGCTCTAGTTGCTCCTGCTACCTAGAACCCACCCCCGCCCTGCCGAGTCCACCCCAAATTACCTCTCCCCTTCTGCCCCAGAGTCGCCTCTATGGAGCCGCTCCCAACATAACCCTGGTATAACCAACCATCCCTTCTTGGGCCCCAGTCTACACTTTACATTACCTACCCCACCATTTCTTAGACTTACCTGTTCCCACATTTGCCCAGCCAGACTGTGGACTCCCTAAAGCCATCGACCTTATTGCATTCACCTTTCCACAAGCTGGCGCACAGTAGGTGCTCAGCAAGCACTGGCTGGCGGAAGAAACAGCAAGCCCGATCATGTCTGACAGTACAAAGTGCTCTGCCAATACCAGGTGAGGGATTATTATTGTTTTCTTGGCTACATCCCAATTCATCAGAGTCAGTGACCTTGCCCTCTGCCAGGCTGGGGTGTGAACAGGTCCGAAGGTCGGGGTGCCTCGGGCTGGGTGGAGGCAGGTGCAGAACGCGAAGGTCCTGGTTCGACACAAAGACTGTTACCCGTGTCACTGGGTGTCAGTGTGCTTCCTGCCAAATGACTCACAACTAATTCAGCTCCTCGCCGGAGAGGACTGAAGGCGGAGGAGGAACAGAGGGAGTATGGGAGGAGATGCAGAGAGAAGGCAGGCAAAGGAGGCCCCACTGCTCGCTGCCCTGCCAGCCCAGCCGCTGGCCCCAGTCATGTGGCCTGTCCACCCTGCAGGAAGGTGGGATAGTCACACCCACTGTTCAGGGGCCTGGCCTGGGAGATCAGCTGCAGATGGCAAGATACTGCCAACACTAGAAGACAGCAGGGATCTATTTTCACACAGCTACCCTGTCCCCCTCCTCTGGGCCCAGAACTGGGAAGGACGATGCCAGCTGCCCGGCAGGTTCAGGCTGCTGATCCCACGCCTCCAGTCCAGTGGCTGCTGCAAAGCAGGGGATTCAGTGACGTCCATCTGTGGGGCCTCCAGTGCTTCACTTGCTCCCTCTGCGCCCAGCAGAGGCCTTTCCACCTTGCTTCTTCGGGGATCCTGAGCCCCACCCTCCTTGAAAGCTCTCAGCAAAACCACCTCCTCTCCGAAACCTCCTTAAGCCTCCCAACCCTGAACCAGCAGAATGTTTTAGCTGCGTGGCCGTTGTCCTACTCTGTCACCATCCTCTCTGCCCACTTCTGACTGATCTCAGCTCCGGTGAGGAGGGCCCGGCCCTGAGTGAGTGGAGGGGTGCACAGCGAACGTACACATACACTCCTGCTGCGGGTTTCTTTCTCCCTCTGCACTTAAACAGTTCTCGAAGAATTCATAAACAAATTGCATGTTTATACAATGGAATACCATTCAGAAATGAAAGGATAAACCCCTGATATACATACAACAGAAACGAACCTCTCAGAGATGACATTGTGCAGAAGTCAGATACCAAAAAGGACATGCTGTAATACCTCAGTTAGATGATATTCAAAAAAGGGCAACATTAATCTAAACTAATAGCAACCGACCCATCACTGCCTGAGGCGGGGCTGGGAAGAGGACCAGCTGGGAGAGGACCTGGGGGCACTTCCTGGTGACGGAACCAGCCTCTGTCTTTACTGGGGTGCAGGTTGCATGGGTGTCTACACTTGCCCGACTTGTCAAATTACGCACATAAGGCCTGTGCATCTTATGGTATGACAAGTCACCTAAAGCGAATGGACATAATGCCTTTTTAAAAGGAAGCAGTTGGGATTCTGGAGAACCGAAGGGTCACTGAGGTGGTCTTCTGTAACACCGTTTCCAACACACAGAAGACCAAATGCTTCCTGGAGCTGGCAATGGCTTTTCCTGGTCAGGGTCACAGTCCAATCACCCAGTCCCCCCTAAAAAAGGGGGGCATCTTCACCTTCCACTCGCTCTTTAATTTATATGAACGTCCCTTTTCCTGTCCACAAACATCTAATTGGAAATGGGCTGGGGACTTCAACCCTTGGGATCCCCTTCACCCTCTGCCCCTGAGCATTTCTGCCCAAGTGGCCAGACTACAGCCCTGGATCCAGATGGAGACGGACTGCTCCTGAGCCAGGCCCTCTGAGGGTCCCAGTGGTCATCACACAGCCTTGTCGGTCGGGCAGGAAGCCAGGGCTGCCGGGAAGTGCCAGGCACTGCCTCACAATTCCCACTGGAAGAGGCGCCTTTGTGTGGAACTACCCAGCTCTATAAGCCAAGGGGAGGGGGGGCCTTTCAAGAGAAGCGCTCGCTTTTTCATTAACTCCAAACTTTTGGTTTGGAGGCAAGCTGAACCTGGCACAGTCTGGGGCTCAACACTCAGGCTGGTGCCAGCCTCCTCCTTCTGGGATGACTCATCACATCCCAGACAGCTGCCCTTCCAAGAAGCCCCACCCTGCGATCCCTGGATGCAGATGTGGAGAACACAGTGCTTCCTCTGCAGTGGAACTTTCCATACGGGTGGACCCCCTCCCTCTCGCCTTCCGAGCTGATCCAAGAGCACAGGGCACCCATGGAGGGCTAAGCCCAGAGCTGGGAATCCCAGGTTGGGGTAGGGTGGGGAGAGGAAGAAAAGCAGGTCACTGCTTCAGCCCCTAAGGAGGAAGCCTCAAGGCCAGGTAGGGAAGAACGCTCATGAATCACATGCAAAAGATGGCAACTGTGGGAATGTAAAATGGTTCAGCTGCTGTGGAAAACAGCCTGGCAGTTCCTCAAAAAGTTAAAAATAGAATTACGTGTGACCCAGCAACTCCACTTGTGGGTATAGACCCAAAAGAATTGAAAGGAGGTCTAGAAGAGATATTTGCACACCCGTGTTTACAGCAGCATTAATCAGAACAGCCAAAAGGCAGAAGCATCCCAAGTGTCCACTGGCGGATGGATGGATGGACAAAATGCAGTATTGGCATACGGTGGAATATTATTCAGCCTTAAAAAAGAAGGAAGTCCTGCTTTACATGACAACACCGATACACCGATGTACATTATGCTAAGTGAAATAAGCAATCACAAAAAGACAAATACTCTGTGATTCCACTTCCAATGAGGTATCTAGCAGTCAAACTCATAGAGACAGAAAGTAGGATGGTGGTCGCCAGGTGCTTGGTGGGGGGGATGGGGAGTTATTTAACGGGTACGGAGTTTCACCTTTGCCAGGTGAAGGGTCTAGAGATTGGCTGCACAAGGTAAATGTACTTAACACAACTCAACTGTACGCTTAAAAATGGTTCATATGGTGAGCTTTATGTTACGCGTATTTTACCACAATAAAACACTTTGTTAAGTGGTTAAGATGATACATTTTATGTTCTGTATATTTTACCAATGGAAAATATTTTTTTTTAAGTAGGCAAATTGATTTCTCTTAAAGTCTCCAAAAACTGCATACACTTTGATGCAGTAACTCTACTTCTTGGAATTTATCTTAAATTAATGATGTACAAGGGTCGGGGGCAAAAAAACCCAAAATTATCTTCTGGAGGGTGGGCCCCTTGTAGTACAATATCGGCTTCCCGTGCTGGGTGAGTGTTCTAGGAACCCATTTATGTCTGTGGATCAACTGGCATTGTTGTGAGAGGCTGTGTTCAGCTTAAGTGAACTTTTTTTTTGGAGACTGTTCAACACATTTGCCCATTTCACGATGGGTGATTTACAAGTGCACCTGCCCACTCTGCACTGAGTGTTCAGCAGTTTTTAAGCAAAACACAGCATCACCCCCTGTCCCATCCTCCCTATTCACCCAATCGTGCCCCAAGTGACTTTATTTTTGCTTCCCCTGATAAAAAAGTCCTCAAAGGGAAACATTTTGCCAATGTGGAAGAGGGGAAACAAAAAACGGCAGAAGCACTAAAAGGCATCAAAATCGACAAGTTCAAAACCTGTTGTGAGCAGTGGGAAATAGGTGTGTTGCATCAAGTGGAGAGGACTTTGAAGGTGACTGGAGTTTACACATGTGAGAATACACCATGTTTTATAAATAAATTCCAGTTTTGGGGGATCACC